>PVKU01003671.1:0-170689 GCA_004027475.1 Anoura caudifer | reverse complement strand
AGGGGAGTGGGAAGAGGAGAGAGGGGGACAAGGTACATAGAACAAGTAGAATAGAGGGTAGGTAGAAAATAGACAGGGGGAGGGCAAGAGTAGTGTGGGAAATGTAGAAGCTAAAGAACTTATGACACATGGGCATGAACTAAAGGGGGGAATGTGGGTGGGAGGGGTGTGCAGGGTGGAGGGTAATGAAGGGGGGAAAATGGGACAACTGTAATAGCATAATCAATAAAATATAATTAAAAAAAATTCTTATTTATTGATTTTAGAGAAAGACAGGAAAGGATACAGAAAGAAAGATTGATTTTGTTGTTCTGCTTATGTATGCATTCACCAATTGATACAGGGATTGAACCCACAACCCTGATGTATCAGGAGGATGCTCTACCCAACTGAGCCACCCGGCCAGGGCAAGATAATCTTAACTAGCCTGTAATCTGATCTTGCCTTGCTTTTTCCCACCTTCACGTAATCTTCCATACTATTATTCTTCTTAATCAAAAGTGCATAATAGAAACTGGAAACTATTCTGGGAAGCATTTATCTCAGTCTGTTAAGATCTTGCTTACAGGCATATTCACTGTTGGACTCAAATAAATTTTTAGAAAAGTTCTCTACAGGTTTGGGCACTCTTATGACAGTGCTAAATAAGGTAAAGGTGCTGTCCTGGCTGGTTAGCTCAGCTGGTTAGAGCATCATCCCAATATGCCATGGTTGCCAGTTCAATCCTGGTCAGGGCACAGGAATCAACCAATGACAAATAACTTTCTCACTCTCTCTCTCTCTCTCTCTCTCAAATCAATTTTAAAAAGAGATACAAATAGCCTTGGCTGGTGTGGCTCAGTGGATTGAGCATCAGCCTAGAAACCAAAAGGTCACTGGTTTGATTCCCAGTAAGGGCACATGCCTGAGTTTCAGGCCAGGTCCCCAATTAGGGGAATGTGAGAGGCAACCAATGGATGTTTCTCTCCCCCACTTTCCCTCTCTCTAAAAATAAATAAAATCTTTAAATAATAAAAATTAAAAAAAGATGCCAGTGAGAAATTGCCACTGTGGAGAAGCCAAAATGATTTCCAAAATCAGGGACAGCTAATATTCAACTTGAGTGTGCTGGTCTTGTGCAAACAAACTTTCTACATGCCCCCAAGCCTTCAGCACAGTTTGTTACTAACATAAAGACCTGCTATAAGGAGCCTGTGAGCTCTTGCTTCCCAGCATATGTTGTCAGTTTGGCTTAAGTAAACACTATTAAACATTAAAGAAAAAAGAAAGACCTGCTATGAAAAAGGGATTTCTTTCCCTTTTCCTTCCTTCCTTCCTTCCTTCCTTCCTTCCTTCCTTCCTTCCTTCCTTCCATCCATCATCTGAATTAAGACTGTTAGGAATCCCAGAAGAAAATCACAGAGTGCTAGAGCTGGAGGGAAGTTAAGGGTCAGACCATCTCATACAACACCCTGTGGTCCTGAGGGAGAAACTGAGGCAGAGCAGTGGTGGAACTTGCTCTGGGTCTGAGCAACCTCGAGCTCTTGGCATCCAGGCTTCTTGCACTTCTCTGACCTGTTCACTGTGCATCTGGTCTCCGTCCAAGGTGGGGTCTGGCCCCCAACTCACTCCTCCCTGCCTCCCTCACTTGGTGATGAATGGGCTCAGAGTGGCCACCAAGCAAGAGCCCTGGGAGGCTTTGGTTAACTAGGTCTTTCCTGACCAAGATCCTGCCTGACCTGGTCCCACCCACCTTTCCGGTCTCATCTGGAACCCTGAGCTCCAGCTTTTCCAGGCCACCTATCTCCCACCAACAGGCCTTTGCACAAACTGCCACCTCGACCTGGAGCAGCCCACCTGGCTAATTCCTTCTTATCCTTCAGGTGTCAGTAATGAGGAGGGGCCCTGCCTTTTCATTTTCCCCAGTCCTGTAGAGGTGTTCTGTTCTGGTAAAATGTCCCAATTCCCACTTTCCTTTGGCTCTTTGTATTTGTAGTTTCCTCCACTAATTAGGCTTCAAGTTCCATGAAAATGGGAACCATTCCATAGGCTCTGGTTTTCCCTTTCCTAACAGCCCCCAGCTTCCATTTGAGAATCCATTTTGTTCAGATGGAGCTGACATCTCTCTTGGGGCCCAAAATGGAACATGTCACTCAGGCTAATCCAATCAGGTCAGACTATACTAGTGACTCACAGCTGGGCATGTGATCAAACTGGTCTAATCACAGTGCACCTCTGTTTTTGCTGAACAAAGATTGTCCCTCTTTTCTGCCAGACATGAACAAGAAGCACGTAGCCTAGAGCTACTGCCAGGTTTCTTAGAAACACAAGAGGATCCAGGCTTAAGATGCAGCTGACACCATGGAAGAAAGGAGAAACCAAAAGGACATCAATGCTGGATCAAGCCTCACCTGAAGTTTTCCTCTGAGTTATTAGTTATGTGAGCCAATGAATCACTATTGTTGCCCAAGCCTCTATGAGTCAGATTTCCTCTTTCTTTCTTTCTTTCTTTCTTTCTTTCTTTCTTTCTTTCTTTCTTTCTTTCTTTCTTTCTTTCTTTCGCATCCAGATACTCCCTACCTGATATTGTATATATTTTGCTTATTATAGTACTCCTGGTACCTACTACAACCTGGCATTAAATAAATCCTCTATAAATATTTATGAAATAATAAACAAACAAATAAATGAATTAAATGCAAGCCCTCTGGCAGAAAGACCAGCGGAACTATCTTGCACATAAGACCCTTCCAGGAGCCCTTCTGCAGAGTTTCAGCCACTCTCATTGATTCTGTGTACCTCAGGGATCCCTGCAGGTCCCTTTCCTGGCTAGGGCCCACATCCTCACTCAAATGGCCCAGAGCTGTCATTTTCTGCTCCTCCCCTGGCAGCCGGGGCCGCTGTGGCTCAGACTGGATATCTCTGGGCTTAGAAGCTGTACTCGGAGACTGAGGACACCAGCCTGGACTGGCCACTGCCTTGTCCAGTAGCTTCACATAAGTCACCTACATTTGAGACTCAGCTTCCTGCTCTGTAGAATGTCAGAGAGGATATTGACCCCTTGACTTCAGAGGATGTGGTGGCCCTGAATCTCTGGTTGCCTAGGATTCTCAACTTGTGTGAGACAGACAGCATACAGGTTGGAAATGGGGAGTATTATTCAATTCTGCTGTCCTCTCATTCAGCAGGACTGGACAGCACCCACTATGTGTCCTACCCAGATATTGGACTCTCAGTCACATACTTTAAACCTCCTGCTTCCTGACTTCTTACTCTAAAATCTGGGTCATGACCTCAAAACCTAAAGGCTTTTCAACCCTGTGGCCTCCATTTCTTTATCCCCTCTCTCTGCTTTTTCCCTCCCACACACTTCCAGGCTCTCAGGCTTATTGCACAGATGTGTGGCTTCTAGCAACCAGTGAGTAGGAGTATAGTAGGAGTGTATTCAAGTGTGGGTGCTGGATAAGTGTGTATTCAGTGTGAGTGCACTGAGAGTGTTGATACGTGCTTAAGTGTGCATGACTGTAAGAGTGCACATCAGGGTAAGGACACGGAGTGCAGCTGTGTGTGTCAGAGTGGGAATGTGGAAGTGCGGGAGTGCACATGGGTGTATCTGTGCTTGAGCATCGAGTGTGTGGAGGAGTGTGAGACTCTGTCAGAGTATGAGTGTGCCTGTATGAATGTGGAGCAAGTAAGTGTGTATGGGTGTGTCATTGAGTGTGTGTGCACATGTGTTTATGTGAGTGCACATGCACACATGTCCTTCAGTCACAGCAGACACACTCTCACGGTTGTATGGTCACACACACACCTCCAAGGGCTGAAGGTGACCAAACTGTAAACTCTTACTCTGATAAAAGGCAGACTCTATCCACAGGTCACAGTCACTCTCCACTCTCCACCCCTGACATGGAACTGGGTGTGATCTCCCAGCTAAAGGTTATCTCTAATAGGAAAAAGCTCCCTTGGATGTGAGGGCAATCTGGCTGAGAAATCTGTCACCCCACTGATCGCCAGGGTTGATTCAGCTGATCTGGCTGGCTAGGCAGGTGTCCCTTTCCTCTCTCACCAATCTATGTGCATCCCTCCCAAAGCCATGCTCTCAGTCAAAGAGGATGACCTTCCCAACTAGAGGAGAGGACTGGTCTTTGTTCAAGGGTATACGAGTAGCTACGCTCCCCTGCTAGAACCTCCGAACAAGCTCTCAAGGAAAGAGCTCCCTTGGACTGAGCCTGAAGTCTGCCTCTCTCCTTAGTCCAGGCCACCTTCTCCCCACCTTCAACATAGTTCCGGCCAGGCCCTGCCAGTGACCCTGAGCGGACCGGGGAAGAATGAGGGGGGTGGGCAGGACATTCCAGGTGCCTCCTCAGCTATGGGGGGCATCTCCATGGAGATGAGCGGTGGACCATGTCCAGATGATTATCAGGGTTCCCAGAGCCCTCCCTCTCCCAGCCAGGCCTCCTTGGCTCTGAGTGCAGTGAGGAAGCCTGGTGAAAGCTCATCACTCTCCACCGGGGCTTTGGAGAAGCTGGTCAAGGGGACTGACTCTGGTGTAAGGCTTTGTTCCCAGAGAGCTCTGGAGATGGGGAAAGGAAATACTCACCCCTTCTCCACACCGCATCCCATCTCACTCTAACCTGAAGATATGACCAAGACAGTCTGAGGAGGGGACCCCAAGTCAGGTTAGTTTTCAGCCTGCTCATAACCTCATTGCATTGGCAACCTTGCTGTTCCATAAGACCTCCGTTAGTCCTTCCCTCACCCAAGCCTCCTATGTTTTTGGCCAACATGCAGGGATGAGATGGAGAAACATAGACCCTCTTCCTACTCCCAAAGGTGCTGGATCTCCCTGTGGGTTGGTGAGAGCAGGAAAAGGCCTCCAAAGTCATCATCATTGTCTTGATTATTGCCCCATGCTTGAGCTGAAGGGGAATGGCAGTGAGACCTGAGGGTGTTCCCTGAAAAGGCTGGGAAACAAAATGAGCAAACACAGATTCGAACTGTGCTTTGGCTTGCAACCTCCCTAGGAATGACTCTCCTGATTCCATATATACATATACAACCTTCTAAACCTCTAATTAGTTACCATGACCACTCTCAACCTACCCTGGGAGCTCAAAAGGAAGCATAATAATATCTAACGGTAATATTATTTTCTGTATTCAATAGCACTTACTATTACATCTGGCATTGTTCTGTACATATGTTCTCATTTAATCCTCACTTACGCAACCCAATGAGTTGAGTACTAGTACTGTCCCCATTCTACAGATGAAGACACTACGGCAGAGAGGTAAACTCTGTAAAGTCCAGCAGGACCAGTGTATCCTGGGAGGGCTTCACTGAAAAGAGCTTGTGAAGGGACCATTTACAGAGGTGGTGGCAGGATCACCGGAACCAACAAGGGACCGTCTGGGGATTAACAGCAGGCAGCCACTTCCCCCTCAGCCAGAGGAGACAAGAGGAGAGAGCAGTGTTATTGGAACACAGTGGAAGCCCCGGAAAAGGCTGAATACCCTGACTTTTCTGCCCCCCAACCACTCCCACCCTCCCTGACCTCTGATTTCTTAGCTGTGCCTCCCACTTGCCAAACCCAACCAGAAGCCAAAGACGCAGGTGATCCAGCCCATAGATATTAGCTTCCTGGGGTGCAGAGCAGGCTGGATCTGGGGGAAAGGGAGACTCTGCATGCCTGAGGTCCCATGGCTGGGAAGGGCTGGTTTGAAACGAAGGTGATCTGGACCCAAAGACCTGCTCCCTGAGATATTGCAAAGTGCTGACTGGGAAAGGGATCGAGGGGAGCCAGGTTGAAGACTGGATTCTAGCACAGGCTCTGCTGCACTGCTCTTTGACCCTGAATGAGACTCTGGGCCTCAGTTTCCCCCTACACAAAGAGGAGGTGGGTGCTACTCAGGGACAGACAAGATGCCCAGACTAGACACAGCCTGTGTTCCCACTGCCACCTTCCCCCTTACCCCAAATGAGCCTGGCACCAAAGACTGAAACGCCAGCGTGGAGACTCAGAGGCCTTGAGTGGACACCCAACTCCTCTGTCCCCTTAGGATGCAGAGGTGTTCTAGGTGAATCCCTTCAGTCTCCCTGAGGGCCCCAGCACCTCAGTGTCTTCTCCCTTTGTACTGCTGCATTCCCTGGCCCAAAACTCAGAACTCCACCCTAGGAGAGGCTCCCTCCTGCCAGTGAGGAAGTGCAGGGCCCTACCCAGGCCAGCACCTTCACAGACCCTTCCTTGGAGGATCAAGGGTATCTCCGACCGCTGACATCTCTGTTCTGGTGGAGTGTTCTCTCCTCTCCCCTTCCCACCCCACCCAATTCTACTCCACCCACGCTTCTCTCCCCAAACCTGGGGGGCCCCACCCAGGTGTTCAGACAAACAAAATCAAGGAGAGAGAGAGTTAGCAAGAAGGAGGGAGCTCATTACGGGAATTAAGAAAGAGGCATGCCCTGGAGTAAGATGAGCGGGACTGGGCTGGCCGGAGAGTCACTTGTAGTACGCACACGATGGGCTCCAAGGTACCCAAGAGCTTCTCTTGTAAGTACACAAAGAAAGACCCAGCCAGGCACAGAGAGTGAGGCAGTGACAGAGACAGACGTGGTGGGCCAGAGGCACAGACCCACAGACATAACCAAACATCCTGAAAGAGAGACAGGTACACTCAGGAACACTGGAAACTGCACACTTGTACGTGTGCATGCACAGAGGCAGGCACACAAGGAAACAGGAACCAAGCTCAGGTTTCAGGGAGATTCATTTCAATACAAACAGGTCAGAGCTTTAAGAAAACATGGGCTCCACCAAAGCAGGCTCAGCTCAGGAAGAAGGGGCAACGACGAGGCATGGGATCTGCCTACCCTCCCACAGGGTGATTCTCCCTCCGGGTCCACCTTGGGAAATGGATTGAGATCCTTCTCCTAAAGTAGATGAAGAGATTTCTTTCTAGAACTTGCTATCAGCCAGAACAGCTAATAAAAGGCATAGCCTGGACGAGCATGAGGAGGTGGGAGTTTTCCTCCTACCCCTAGCACATGCTGCAGTTGGCCCAGGTCCCTACCAGCCCCTGCCCTGCCTCACCGCTCCTGGCCAGGCCTCACCCTTCCTCACGCCGAATGACCCTCCATTCAACATGCGCCCTGGGCTGTGTGCTCCTCTGCCCTCCACACCTGTGTGTGTGGCCCCCTCTTATACCTCCCTTCAATCTTACCCCAAACACCTCCTCTAATCAGGGCACAGCAAGCCATCACCCCGCTCTTCTCCACCCCCGCCCCCTCCCTCAGGAAATTCAGAACCCGTGAAAGGAATCTGACAAGGAAGAGGATGTTGAATTCAATGACCTTTAAAAAAACAACTTTCAGCATCTCTCCACCACTACCTCCCTTCCCCAGCTCTGCAGGAAAAACCATGAGGTGAGGTGACATTTATTGACTATTTACCATCAGCAGTGGAAAGGACTCAGCTCAGGTCTTTGTGCTAAGTCCTTTTCATGAATTCTCTTCCATTACTTCTTCCTCTCAATATCTCCCAACACACAGATGAGAAAACTGAGGCTCAGGGAAAGAAAATGACCATCCCCAGATCACACAGCTAGAGAGAGGCCAAGCTGGGCCTGGAATTCAGGTTTGAATACTTTCCTTAATCACTGCACCAGAGGGCCTCCCACCACCCCCTGGAATGACTGGTCAAAGTCAATGGAAAGGAAATGATGACAGAAGGACAGGGGGCATGCTGGGGAGGACAGCAGGATGGGACACTAAAGGTGAGACCACTGTGGCTAGAATGAAACTCTGAAGACGCATACATTCCCCTCCCGAGGTTTGCCCTTCCTCCCCCAGGGCCTGGGAAAGAGACACTCCCTCTGGCATGCTTCCCTCCCACATGCCATACACTCCTCTTGGGAGCAGGGGACAAAGAGGGGGTGGAGACCAGAGACTAAGCTTCCTTCTCCCACACCCACCCCTCAGAGTCCTAGCTGTGTGACCCTGCATTTGCCACCCACCCTCTCTGGGCTATGGTCTCCTCATCTGTGAAATGGCTGGGGAGCAAGAGCTGCTTTAGCCTCTAAAACCCACAGTTCTCCTGACAGACCCAGGGCTCCTCTGGCTCCATGGGGTTAACTTTGCAGGAGGGCTGGGGTTGGCCTTCTCATCTTCCCTTTTTATTTTCACCTTCCCTTTTATTCATAGTGAAACTTGAGGAGGATTGAGTAAGGAAGCGCAGGTGAGAAGAGGCATGTGATCACCTGACAGAGCTTCCTGGGCTCAGACTTGCTGAGCCCTTGCCTCCCTGGGGAGTCAGGGTGCCAGGGAGAGTCAGTCCAACTCCAGCCTTATGGGCTCAGATGTGCCTAGGATGGAAGAACTAGCCCAGAGGGGGAGACGGAGATGAATGCAGCTGTGGTCTCTGGGCTCAGACAACTGACTACGGAAGATGGTGGAAGAGTGAGGAAGAGCAGGGACAGCTTCCTAGAAGAGGAGGAGGAGAGTAGATCAGGAGACTTGTAGTGATTGGACTCGTTGGAACAAAGGTCCAAGGGTAGGAAGGCACGGGAGCACGCAGAGTAGTCTGGGGCGGACGGAGCATTGTGAGGGGATGGGTAGATAGGTAGGGACAGGAGCCAGGTCCTGGAGACTCTGAACACAGCTTGGGGGGTATGGGATTGTCTTCAGACCATGAAGAAAGCTGTGGAAAGAGCCCGCTCAGCAGGGTTTTCCAGAAAGATCCCTCTGGTTGCTGAACAGACTGACTGGGACAGGCCTAGAGGCAGGGAAGCTGCTAAGAGGCTGTGACAAGCTCTGGGTGGAGTCTGATGGAGCTTGAGAAGCTCCAAGCTGTAGGAGACAATATAGGGTCCCAGTCTGGCTGGAATCCACTGGCAAAAGGGACCTCACTATTTCTTGGGTGGCAGTCCTCCCCTTAAGGTATCTCTGCCTGGAGAAAGTTCTTCCCTCGGCCAGGCTCAGGCCTGTCTCCCGGCGTGATGAGAGAGTGCAGGGATCAGGAAGGAGGTGCTGCTCCCTGTGCCGGGGCTCCCAGGAAGACGGAAGCTTGAGGGAAAGTGTGGGACCACTGAGTTTAAGCTGAGAGGAAGAGGCCTCCTGCCCCCAGGGTGCCCTGGTCAAGTTGAGCCCCCAGTGGGGCACCCTGGGTATGGCCAGACACCCCAAAGCTCCTTGACTGGCCCCAGGAAATCAGCAGAACAAGCAGAGAAATATTTACACCACTGGCAGTTTTAGGCATACATTTTATTGTTTGTTTTTTTAATATAAAAGGTAAAAGTACATGTGTTTAGTGGAGGACTGAAAGTGAAGACCCTATTTAGAGTAGTCTCCAACCCCAATCCCCAGAACTGTAACATCCGCTACATTTTTGTACAACTGCAAACATGAAAACTATGACCTGGACTTCACCCTACCCCGCCATGCCTACATTATGACAGAAACATGTTATTCGGCTCCTACTTATACACGTCTAGAGTCCACACCTGGGCTGTGGCCCCCTCCTCCCAGCTGTCTCATATTCCTGTGGTATCTTCCCCAAAGCCTCCCCTAACGCCCTGCCTAGAAAACAGGGCAGACACACACGTCGTCAGAAACACACGTATCTGGACCCTTCCCCACCTGGAGCCCCTGAAACATGAAGGCCCCTGGCACTTTCCTCACTCACAGATGGACGCATCACCATCCCCCTTCCTTTAGACCCCCCAAAACTAAAATCCTTTCCACTTGGTCCCTTGCCCTGAACATCTGGGGAAACACACATGCACACCCACACACACTCACAAACACATGCACACACCCACTGCCCATTTCCTCCCCTTTGGGAGACAAAGGGTTATGTTGGCCCTACTCTCTGTCCCATCACAGTTTAAGGGCAGTGGCCCAAAGTCCTATTTGGACAGAGTCTGGTGGGAAATACTAGAGGGGCTGTCCAGTGGGGCGGTGGCAGACAAGGAGCTGCTTAGCCTGGGAAGGGATCATGAAGGGGCCTTTTAGGGAGCAGCCCCCTGCACAGTCAGTAGATGCTCCAGGAGGAACAGCAGGGGGATGGCTCCTGCCCACTCAGACCTGCTCCTTGTGCTTCATGTGGGCCAGCTTCACATTCTCCTCCTCAGTGGAAGGTGGAGGCTGCTCCAGGTGGCAGCCGATCATGATCTGGTACACGACGACTCCCGCAATGGAGCCCAGGAGTGGGGAGACGATGGGCACCCACCACCAGTGGCGGCCCGTCCTGGGGGGACAGAATATGTAGTTAGGGGTGGTTGGAACAAGCAGAAGGAAGGCCAGCAGGGCTGGCTAGGTGTTGGTGGCACTCACGTGAACACTTCTGAGCCCCAGCCAGCAATGGCGGTGAAGAGGCGGGGGCCGAAGTCCCGGGCAGGGTTGACGGCATAGCCGGAGTTGAAGCCCATGGAGGTGCCGATGACCAGAACCACCAGGCCCACGGTGAAGGCCTCCAGGCCACGGGGGACAGGGTTGTTGTAGGGGTCCACGATGGCCAGCACACACACGATGAGGGAGGCTGTGCCGATGAACTGGCAAGCAGGGAGAAGAGGGTGAGGAGTAGCCCCCACCCCACCCCACCCCACCCCACCCTCCCGTCCCTCCTTTTGGCCTCTTGTTTCCCTCCAGCATTCTGCTCTCCCGGTGCTAGAATTTGTTCAGGGATAAGGATCTCCTGGGGAACTGGTTAAATATAAAAGTCACAGCCATTCTGATTCTGAAATAGGTGTCCCACATATCGAGAAACTCCATTTTAGACAAGGAGTCCTGTCCCCCAGCCTGCCCATCAGCAACCCAAGACAGCTCACATGTCCCCAGCCCATACCTGGTCGAAGAAGCCATTGATCATGTCCAAGTGTCCAGAGGGATAGGTGGCAAAGATGCCAGCTGTGCCATTGGGGCCGGAGACTTCAAGCTCGTTGCCAGCAAAGGCCCAGATTGCATCTGGTGACAGATTAAACCCCGAGTGGGTGAGGGCAGGAGCCTGGGCCCGGTTTCCTCTCTCGGGCTGGCCCACCTGCCCAGGGGCATATGGGTAAGTAGAATCACTGCTGTTGTATTTAGGAGTCAGAGGTGGTAGGGTGGGTGGGGTGAGGGCCTGAGATGCTAATGTTGCCCAACTCGTTTATTCCCCCTCATGCCCTGCACCTGGGGCCTGTGTGCGCGTGAGTCATGAGCCCAGGGCTTGGGCAGGCCCCAGCAGTCTGTCATTGAAAGGCCTGGTGCAGGTCCCGAGTAGAAGGAGGGGCTGGTGGAGGAGGGTAATGCTTACCATAGTACAGTCCAAAAATAATCCCAGCGCCCAGGAAGGCTCCCAGTGTCTGGGCCAGGGAGTAGACGGGCAGCTTGATCCAGGGCTCTCTCGCCAGGAAACACATGGCAAAGGTCACAGCAGGGTTCAAGTGGGCCCCTATGTGGATGGGAGGTGGGACCTATTAGCCAAAGCCTGCCATAGTGGGTAGGCCAGGATTCCATACCACCTTCATATTCCCCACTTCTGGCCAGGGGAGCAGGGGTGCAGGGAAGGGTGTCAGGTACTAGGCGGCAATTAGACTGCCTACCAGGACAACTCTGCTAATCTCTGATTCCAAGGTGAGAGTCAAAGGTTCTAGGTATCAGGTTCCTTCTCCATTCTCCTCTTCCAGGAGCTCAGAGCTCAGGCCATGGCCATGCCCTGTCCTTGAGAATGTCCCCCACCCCATCCCCCAGGGGGGCCCCTTGTGAGAATGCTGTTGATGGGTGCCGATTAGGGTGGGATAAGGCCTTACCTGAGACCTGGCCAGCAATGAGGATGCCCAGGGTGACAGCAAAGCCAAAAGCCAGGTTGATGGTAAGGAAACCACCATGGGTGCCCCGGCTGAGCACAACCTGGGCCACAGAGCCACAGCCAAACATCTGCGTCAGGAAACAGAACAAGGCAGGAGGGTGAGGCCCAGCAACTCTCACTCCAGAGGGAAGGGTGAAGCCAGTAATCTCTGCCTGCCTCCATCAGGGAGACAAAGCCCATCCTGGAACTCAGCTGAAACCCTCCTGCTGCAATTGCACCCTGAGAAGCAGATGTGCCGTCTCAGCCCCAATGCCCCAACCCTAATATAACAGGTCCCCATGGAATTAGAGTCTGCAACTGGGATCCCAATAGATATCTGAACCATTGTCACTGATTTTTCTTGAATGTCAACAGGAGTAGGGGAGAGGGGCACAGCGTTCACTTAGCAATTTCTCCCCCAGCCCTTCAGGCCTGGCCCATAGAGGTAAGAAGGCTCTTACTCATTCCCCACTTGCAGTTGCCTCCCTTTTTGCCCCTCAAAAAGCTAAATGGTTGTGGTGGTGATGGGGGATGGGGCACAAAGAAATAGGGAGGAGACCAGAAGTTAGGTTGAATCTACTTCTCCTGAATCTGGGATGTTAGAGCCCCTGCCCATGCCCCTGGCTCTTCTCAGAGCCCCTCTCGGTGCCCTCCTTGACCTGCCCCTGTCCCAGAGCCTCCTCTCTCTCCACTGACCCTGACCTCTCTGTCCTCAGGGGTCCAGGGTCTGGGGTCTGTACTCAAATTTGGTGATCCTAAAGGCATTGATGAGTGGCTCTTCTCACTAGCCCTGGTCTGGGCCCCAGGGCAGTGGAAGACAGATTAGTTCTAAGCTTTCTGCCAGGTATGGGGGGCATTTGAGAGGACTAAGATCCCCCATGTCCTGCAAGGATGGAATGCACTGTATGTATATTCTTCTTGTTCAAATGTAAAAATGCTTCTTGTCAGCTGTAAAGAGCTGTTGTCCTGAGCCCTGGAGTGTCCCCCAAAGCTGCTCCAGCCCCTGCTCCGGTCTCCTCTTCCAGCTTCCCATAATTAAAAGTTTTATATCCACCCAGCAGGCAATTTCTAAGACCCAAGCTAGGGCCCATGTCCATTCTGAGAGGTCAGTGTCCTGTTGTCCTGCTATTAGGCATTTTCATTATCCTTTCTCAGAAAGACCAAGATAATGGGAAAGCCAGCAGCAGTGATGGAAGACAAAGGTGTACAGGAAACGTGAAAGCAAAGATCAGAGATTGTAATTATATAGGGGGTGGGAGAGGGGCAGGCACGTGTGGGACCTGGGAACCCTGCCGGGCTTGGCAAGTCCTGGTCTCAGTTCCTTGCCTCTCTGAGGCCCAAACCTGGCTCCATTCCAGGAGGTCTTGGAGTGAGAAGCTGTCAGAGCCAGTTCTACCACCTTGGGGCTAATCTTCCTCTTCCTTACCCTTCCTTCTCCCCCGTGCCCCTCCCTTACTAGGTACCCCAGAGAAAGGGGCTCCCCTTGCCCCAAAGCCAGCCCCACTGCTACCACTGCAGGCTCTAGGTACCCAACCCATAGAAATATGCAGGCAAGCCCTCACCCATCACTTGGGTTTCCCAGCCTGGCCCTTCCTCTTCAGGCTGCCCTTGAGGCTCTGCTTTTCACTGACACCCAATGCCTCACACTCATCTGAGCCTGAAACTTTCCTTACTGGAGCAGCTCCCTGCTAGGCCTGACTGTTCCTTTGTGGGGGAGGTGAACTGAGGCTTGGGAGGGGACAGGGAGGACCTTCTGCGAATGTGTTTCCCCTGTCCTGGCTGCTCACCAATGGGGAACTGGATGGTAAATCAGATAAGAGAGTGGGGGACACTAGGCCATGGGGCAGGAGGGTGATAAGCACCTGCCCTACTCCCTTGGCACAGGGGATAGAGGGGGTGGGGATGACTGGTAGGGCCATCCATCTTATGAGGGGCCATGGATAAAGTGCCCCCCTGGTTTCCTTCTCCCCTTCCTATTTCCAAGTGAGTCTCAGCCCTCCTCTTACCACGGTGCCTGCTCCACCACTACCCCCCATTTGAGGTGGGCCACCCCAGCCCTGTTTGCCTCCACTTAAGCTTCCGAGTCCACAGGGGGCTGGCAGGTCTGCATTACCTAGGGTTGGGACTGGGGCAGAAATGGAATAATGCAACCCACCCACTAGAATGCAGCAACTAAACCCAGAAGTAATCGAGAAGAAAACAGGTGTGACCACAAAGTGGCTGAAAATCAGAGTAACTAGGACAGGAAATAGAGCCTGGAACCGGGGTGTGTGTCCGCCAGACACAAGAAGAGCAAACAGAGTCACACAGGGGCAACACTGATGTGACCAGGGAGTAACCGGGACTGGGGAGTGAACCAGGCAGAAGTGTCCCACTCAGAGAACCATAGAGTCACTCAGAGTGCTTCTGTGCAGAAGCTGACAGCATCTGTCTGGGTACCTGACAGGGTCTGGGAGCCGCTCAGCAGAAGGGGAGCAACTTTAGTTGACCACTTCCTCTGTGCCTGGAGCCCAGCAGCCTTCCTGGCCTCCTATCTTCAGGATCCTCCTTTCCTCTTGCGCTGCTCTTTGCACCCTCTGCCCCAACCCGTGGCAAACTGTCCTCATGTCACGGGAACTTTTGGACTTTCTGAGCCTTAATTATTCCTTAGGGGCCAGAAATCAGAAGCCAAATAATCTAAAAAGGTTCCATTTGCTTCAGTCTCGCCCCTCGCCCTGCTTCCTGGGCTGGGACTCTGAGAACTTGGGGAGCAGTGGGAGCCTTGAGAAGGGGATGGGGGTCCCAGACTGCAGGGATGACCTCAGCTCCAGCCTGTGGGCTGGGTCACTAGTGGGGGGAGGTTGCAGGATCAAAGCTGTCACTGAGGAGTAACAGCCCTCACAGATGGGATAAAAGCTGGGGAGAAGAGCACTCTGCAAGGGGTCAAGGTGGGGATCAGAGTTGGGAGAGGGGTAGGGCTGTCTTGAAAAGCAACAGCCCTCCAGCGAACAGAAGAATCAGGGAGTGCGGGGGGCCTGAGACATAGGGGCTTCTCTGGGTCCCCCCCACTCACCACGAGGATGAGGGTTCCCAGGCATTCCGCCATAGCCTGGCGAAGCAGCCGGTAGCGGATGTGGACCAGCTCCCCGCAGCGGGACACCAGCGCCTTCTGTCGATCCATGTCGGGGGCAGGTAGCGGTCGGGTCCAGCGGGGCAAGACGGCTAAGTGCGGAGGGGGGCGGCGGGCGCAGCTGCAGAGTCCAGGAGCACAGCCCGCGCTGTTTATGGGAGAGGTAGGCACTGGGCCCGCCCGCTGCCCCGCCCACTCAGCCCTGGGCCGCGCCCACAGGAGTGGGCGGCGACCCCATACCTTGCCTGAGGATGTTTGTGGGGTCTCTATGTTGAGGGGAGCTAATGAGGAAGGTGGGAAAACAAGGGATGTGAAGTGCCTCAGGAGTAGGGTTGACCCTGAAGAGCATGTAAGGGAGGATGTGTCTTGGAGGCTGAGAGCCAGTGGTGGGGCACAGCCAGGTGCAGGACATGGCTGGGGAGAATGCAGCTGCCAGAAAGACCGCCTTGGCCCGTGACTGTGAGCTTTCGTATCGTCCCCGTTACGTTAAGGGTGAGAGGAGACGTGTCAGAAAAGAAAAAGAACCTGGCCCTAGGTCTACAGGATGGCTGGACCCAGCATGTCCTCAGCGGGGGGCTGGAGGGCAGAGGCTGTGGGTCCCAAAGGAGAAGAGACCCTCTCAAAGACCAGACTCAGCTGGACACACAGAACACATGCTGAGTTCCAGCCAGAGTTGGTGGGCCCTTGCTCCTTGTGCTGTGAGTGAGTTGTATGTTGCCTGTTTTGACCAGCCCTGTCCACAGTTGTGTCCACACAGGACATTTGTCCTTTGGGCTTGGTGACACTTGCTGGGCATTTCTCATGGCTGCGCACATCCTGTCAGATGTGGCTGGGTTAACTGAGACTGTCACACGTGTACCTGAGCGCATTTTGCACATGGCTCCAGAGGCTGAACTGAAGTTGTTCTGACATGCCACGCGCCACATGCTTGCCAGCAGAGTAAGTCCCCACCGTTTTTAACCCTTTCCTCTCCCACTCTGGCTGAATTCCCAGCCAAGGGAGAGTCTGTCCCTTTAAGAGATTAAACTGGCTAAACTGTTGGAGTGTCAGCCCCATCTGAGGGAAGTCTTGGGGCAACCCTGCTCCCTATGCTGCATTCAATAATTGGGAATCTGACGTTTGGTGGCCTGGGCCCAACTCCCACAGGACTAGGAGCAAATATGCCCTCACCCCTGTCCCTTCTGTGGCATTGCCAGGGAGACCAAAGAAACCACATTTTCCGGATGGACTTAATCCAGGTGGGCTACAGGCTCTGGAGACTTGTTCCTTGAGGAATGGTTGTCAGAAATAAAGGCTCCAAAGGTGACTCACACTTAAAAAGATGTGTCCTAGCAATACATATCAGGTAGATTCACACCCATGCACCCATGCGTGCAAACACCCACGTACCCTGAGACTGACGGTCACACTGCCTATGGACACTGAGCTCTGCTCACATGCTCACAGGGTCCCATTCACATGGGAGCCTGGCTACAGAGTCATACACATATGGAGCCCACATACAACATCTTCCATGGCCCTTGGCCCATAGTGATGCACCCCACCCTCTGGGAAGCCCCACCATGAATCAGGGAGCCATCACTGAGTGCCTGCCTACAGCCCTGCTGCTAGTGTGTGACTCACTCACTCAGAACAGAACCCTAGACTCCTGATGCCAGAGCCCATGGGGGAATGGGGGAACATGCTGCCTTCTCTTATCCCTGCCCCATGGGGTGTTGCTCAGCCTCCCACTGCCTCAGGTGGGGCTGCAAAGGCAGTATAGGGCAGGAACAAGCAAGGGACTCCTCAGCACTGAAAGAAAGTGGGGAACTCCAGCCAGACCAACAGAACCCCATTTTGGGCCTGTTGGCCTGGCCTGGGACCCAGAGCAGAGGAGAAAAACAGGAGCAGCTCTGCCACTGGGAGGCGCATGCACGGCTCCTGCAGAGTCGGTGCTCAGCTCGCATAGGTGTTCATGTGTGCTGCACCAGGATGGGGGAGGCAGGTCACTCACACAGCCGTGGGCTTGTGTATCCTGTTCACATTAAGCAACATTTATTAACACATGTGCACCTACATGTACTCACACATGTATGCAGGTGTATGTGTGCCTACCTATAATCTGGGGCTACAGACCACCAGAGAGAATCTTTGCGACCCCCTCTAATGGATGCAGCTCCATGCCAAAGCACATGGTTTGACAAGTGGAACAACAGCTGGTTCTCAGTGCTCTATGGCCCCAAATCAGCACTCAACCTTCAGAAACCTGTACATTCTCACCAAACCCATTTCTATTTGTAACTAGTGGTTATGCACATGTTCATATATGTGCATAAACATGCACACTGGGATGCGTCAGGGTTGGAGCTGAGAAGGTATGGGTAAGGCTTCATCCTTCTTCTTTTTCTTCTTTACCCTCATTCAAGAAGGACATGCTTGTTTTAGAGCAAGGGGAAGAAGGAGAGAGAGAGAGAGATTGAAACATCAATCAGCTGCCTCCCATACATGCCCTGACTGGAATTGAACCCACAACCCACACTTGTGCCCTGATGGGAAATCTGTGAGATGATGCCCAACCAACTGAGCCACACTGGCCAGGGCATGATTCATTTTTTTTTTAATGGGCCTGAGAGAATCCTGCCTGGAGGATGCAATGCCTTGCAAGGAAGGGTTTCTTATTCCTGTCAGTTCTCTTTTGGTCATTTGGGATTGAGAGGGGTCAGGGCCTGAGGATGCCTGTCTAGAAATGCCAGGCTAGTAGGAGTTCAGGGGAGCAGAAGCAGGACTGGACGCTGTGGGCATCTTCTCAATGCTGTCAATGTGAATAGCGCCCCCTGGCAGAAAAGGCAGAAGGAAGCACGGCTTCACAGAGAGTAAAATGAGCTTGGCGAGGTCCTGACTCTGAGTCATACAGCTTACCTAGAGCCCTCTGGGCTCTCTCTTGTGCTTTGGGAAGGAAAGCCCGGGCCCAGTGCAGGCTAGAACCCAGCTCTGGGAGGAGGCTCCATCTCCTCCCAGGGCATCTTGAGCAAGGTCTGTGTCTCACTCGGGCGGGAGGGCTGGGCTTAGAAAGGGGCCTTGACAGCCCATCCACCCGTGGGAGGCTGTGACTCCTTGAGGTCAGAGCTGGGGGAGTGGGTTTCCAGTCAAGGGAAGGGCTGAAGACACAAGCCCCAGCCTGCTGAACCAGAGGGGTTAGCTGGGGCCCTGTAAGGAATGAGGGGGATGGCACGCCCTTCACGTCCTGTCCCCAAACTCTTTTTCCCTGAATGGGAGCAGTCTGAAAAGCAGCAGAGGAGATTTGGGCTTTGCTGTCAGCAGGTGGGGTGAAGAAGAGTATAGACGTAGAAAATGAATAATGCTACAATATCCCAGTCTCCCTGAATACCCTTATCTCTTTAGAGCATTGGGCAGGGTGGGGGAGGAGCAAACCAAAACAGACACAGATGTTTTCAATTTTAGAAAAGTATTTCCTGCCCTGACCGGGTAACTCAGTTGGCTAGAGCATCATCCAGATCCAACAAGGTTGTAGATTTAGTGCATAAATAAATGGAACAACAAATCAGTGTTTTTCTAAAAAAAAAAAAAAAAAAAAAAAAGTGCTCTAGCAGGTGTGGTTCAGTGGATTGAGTGCCAGTCTGCAAACCAGAATGTCACTGGCTTGATTCCTGGTCAGGGCATATGCCCGGGTTGCAGGCCAGGTCCCCAGCTGGGGACATGCGAGAGGCTACCGATTCGTGTTTTTCTCACATATCAATGTTTCCTCTTCCTCTCTTTTTCCTTCTCTCTAAAAATAAATAAATAAAACCCTTTGAAAATGTACTTCCTCCCATATGCAAAGCAATCTCCAGAAGTGGGTATATTTTTCCCCTTTCACAAATGACAAAACTGAAATTTGGAGAGCAGTGACTTGCCAACGTCTCACTGGGCCAGTGAATGCTGAACTGGGATTCAAACCCTGTGGGGATGGGGAGAAGAGGTGAAATGGGCAGAGGGGCCAGGGAGCCACGGGCCTGGCTGGAGGCACAGGAGAGCAAGGAGCCAGGGCACGAGAACCCTCAGAGTCCCTCTGTGCTTGATCTCCCTTTCTAGAGTGTGCCCCACTCTTAGGCCATTGCTGGACACCACCCCTGCCTCTGGGCCTGGAGAGTTGGGGAGGGGGGTTGGCTCTAGACTGGCAAGGGGAGTGCAGTACAGAGATGAATCATCCTATTATGAGCGTCCCCAGACTGGGGGGCGGGCAAGCATCTCCTCCTACTGTGCCAACAGTCACCTCCTGTCTCCAGACAGACAGGCAAGACGGCAGGGAACCTGTGAACATAAACCACCCCTCGGGCACCTCCAGCCAGATGAGCAGCTGGACCTTGAGAAAATCCACCTTTTGACTCATATCCTGGGGACTCTGGGTCCACCTTCTGGTGTCCCTGAGCTGCTCTTGCCACCCTTTGAGGACAGCAGAGGGCCATAGAGAAGAAGCAGAGGGATGGGACAGAGGCCTAGACCTCTTGCTAAGGAAGGGTCTGGAGTCACAGTGGCAGACTGATAGGGGCAGAGCCCTCTGGCAGACCCAGAATCTCAGTTCCAGGTCTGGCTTGGCCACCGACCAGCAGGTGAACTGGACAGCTCTCTTCCCTACCCCTCAGAGTCTCGTTTATCTTCATCAGCCACCTGGAGGTTTCAGTTGGAGTCTTCCCCCAGCCCCAGACCCGGGGCCCGTAACAATTAAACTAGACTGTGGATGTTTCAGGATTTGAAAACAGTATTACACAGTCAGCATAGACGGAAAGGTTCATTCCAGAAGCTGTCTCCTTAATCAGAGCCGCATTTCCTCATGTGGGAATAGCTGTGTGCATTCTTGACTGCATGTGTGTATGTATCCAGGGAAGTCAGTGTGTACCTGTGGGCGGCCATGGGGTCCACACATGTATGTGTGTAACCCTGAGGGCCTGTATGTGCATACGTGTGTCCTTATCTGGGAGTGGCTGTGGATCTGTGTCCAGTGTTTATAAAAGCCGGAGAGAGAAGATGGGGATCTGTTAAGGAGTCTGGAGACACACTGGGAGGAGGGGAGTTAGTGACGTGAAGCTGACATAGACCAAGCTATCCCTGCAAACAGGCCTAGGGTGTCTAGAGGGCTCTGGCTCACACGTCAGGATCAAATTCCTAGAACCC
This sequence comes from Anoura caudifer, assembly GCA_004027475.1. Taxonomy (NCBI): domain Eukaryota; kingdom Metazoa; phylum Chordata; class Mammalia; order Chiroptera; family Phyllostomidae; genus Anoura; species Anoura caudifer. The sequence continues at coordinate 150,629 of PVKU01003671.1, read as the reverse complement.
TTGGAGCCTCTGGGCTTTCTGATTTCCCATCTCTCTCCTCACTATCAGGAAAGCTCCTGGAACCAGGATGGGGCTGCTTCAGAGGATGAGGAGTCAGGACCAGAGGTTAAGAAAAAAGGAAAGCTCACAGGCTTCATATGGGGCCTGAACCAAGGCCCATCATTTGCCTGGTCTCTGAAATCAGGAAGGGTATGCAGCATCCTTTGGGCTGAGGCAATCAGAGGGCTTCCTGGAGGAGGAAACATCTGACTGGGAATTTTGTGGAGAGTCTCGCAGGTGAGAGACTGCTGGGCCAGGCCCTGGATAGAATGGGTGCTGGCCTGATACTTGATGAGAGCAGCCATAGTGAGGCCAGGGAGAGACACAGGTAGCACAGGAAGGACCTTAGGTTCTATACTAAGGGCCTGGACCTTACAGGGGGTGGGGGTTGTTTGGGCAGAGATATTTAAGCTGTGCTTCTTTAAGCTCCAAGCGCTCTGAGGAAGCTCTCACAGGTTCTGCTACAGCTGGAGATGGTGAGAGGGAAGCCAAGGAGGCTAAGCCCTGTCCCCATCTCTCCTTCAACTATAGCATCTTAGCCATTTTATACCAAGGTTCTGAACAAGGTAACAATTGATAAATGTTTCACTGCTAAGAACAGTGGGTTATGGGAGACCTGAGGGTTTTAAGCAGGGGGCTGACATGGTCTCTGTTTGCATTTAGAAGGATTCCTCCAGATGCTGAGTGAAGGATGGGTTAGAAGGGGAGACACTGAGGCCAAAAAGCCTGGAAGGAGGCCACAATGGAAAGAAAGAGGTCAGACGCAAGGCAACGGTTGCAGGGAGGAGGAAGGTTAGGATTTGGGATTTCATAGGCAGAGCGGGCAGGGCAGGTAGGCAAGAAAGAAGCTGAAACTGGAGGTGGGCAGAATTGACAGGAACCTGAAGCTGAGGTGAGGCCCAGAAAAACTGCTCTCTGAGAAGTCTGTGGTGTGAAGAGCTTGGGGGTGGGGAGACAGGTGGGGGAAGGGCTCTGCCTCTGGCGTTCCAGAAAGGTGTTGGGTGTGCATGATCCCCAGCATACTCTCTCCTCATCCCAGCCCAGCCTAGGTGCTAATTACAGGGCAGCCACTAGCTGCCTGCCCTAAGGGAGAGGACTCACAGGAGAAGGATCCAGAGGAGAGGACAGGCTGAAGTAGGAGATTCGGGAGCCAAACTTTCTGAATGACTTCCTGAGGGCCTCTAGATCTGGGATCAGTGGGATCTGGGCTCCAGTGAAATCCCACTGATTGGGAGATAAAGATGAGGGTGTTCTGGAGGGAAATTGGGAAAAGCCAGGATGCCATGTCTATCTTTTTCATCCAAACCTTTGGTCATCAAATGGAACAAGGGTTGGATCTCCATGTTCTTTTACGACCTCAAATAAGGGCCCACCCTTAGCATCATCCATCTTTAGGAGATCACATCCCTGTCCTGTGGAGGTTTCCAGTCCAGGAGAATAGAGAAGAGCTAGGTTCTTCTTTCAAGGAGCTCCCAACCCCAGGCAAACAGAGGAGATTCAGGCTTGAACTGAGGTGGAACGGAGTGCTCACGCTCCTATCCCCTACCCTTATACTTGACCCTACTTCTCTGGGTCTTGCTGATAACAGCTTTATTCAACTGCCTTGGGCAGAGGGAGTGGGGCAAAGCTGGCAGGCAGCCCAGAACAGGGGAGAGGGCCAGGTTTTTCACTCCTCCCTGCCCCATTGTTCAGGCCTCTCTAGTCCTTTTTTCTTCCCCACCCCAGTCCTTGGCTCCATGAAAGCCCAAGTTCAGCAGCAAGGCCTGGAGCCAGGACACCTAGATTCTCTGTAGCTCCACTCCCTACTCCCTGTGTGATTCTGGACAAGTTCATACACCTCTCTGGGCCCCATGCAAACCAGAAAAATTATCTTCCCCTTTCCTCTTCCAGTAACTGAAGTGGAAGAGGGAAGTGCCTTCCTCTGGATTTTGAACATGCTGGTCCCCCTTAGTTCCCTGGGGCAATCTAAGATGCTCCTTCTCTTCCTTCTCTTCTTCCACAGTAGGGGGGAGGGGCAGGCTGGCCTGTCTGAGAAGGGTAGGGGTGATTCACGTGCCCCTCCCCTTTATGGCTCACCTGGATTAATCTCTGACTCACAAAGCAACTGGATTTTGGAGGGGTTACGTATATATTTATGGGCGGGGGGGAGGGTTGGAACAAGCCCAAATCTGACTGTAGGTCAGGGACCAAGCAGCCCTCAGGACTTTGTTGAAAGTCACCTACTGCAAGAACCCCTAGGGTTTGGGGTCTTGCTCTTTTTCTCCAAAGGAGCTGGGCAAAGAAAGGGTCTTTAGCTAAAATGATTCTGGTTTAGAGAAGGTTATTTGATACCATTGGTGGAAGGGAGAACCCTTTGAGAATTCACTAAATGCAACTACTTGTGAGGCTTAGTTCTGACAGAACTGGGAAAACAGAAGGCCCAAGAACAGGAAGGCTTTATTTAAAGCCATTTAAAGCTGCAGAAAGAGAGCTTTTCTTCCTGGCTTGCTCTTCAAAAACAGCAGATTTCTCCTTTTACAGCAACCAAGAGCTGGAGACAAAAACCTGCACACACAGACTAGTGCACACAGATGTGTGCATGCCCTCCCTATACACACACAACACACAAATCATGCCCCTAGTCCATCCACATCTACCTGCAAATGCAAATGCAGGGACCCAGAGGCAGACACACCCACGGGGATTTGCAGTCTACATCACCCTGCACAGCCTTGCTCATACTGGAGCTCCTTCTGGGCTTCTCTCCTTCCCTTCCCCTGAAATTCTAGCTCCTCACGCCCCCATCTCCTTCCCTAAAGTCACCTTAGACCACACCAGCCTCTTCACCTACTTCCCAGAGAAAATCTGAGGAAGACAGGTTAAGAGCACAATGTGAGGGATTGAAATTGGAGCCTGGGCTTCCTGCCCTGCCCCACTCCACCCCACCCCACCCTACTCCCTAAAGGAATAGTGCAGCTCCTGGGGTCTCTGAGTTCTCCACTCTCTTCCATTGCCAGCGGGGGCACCTGACAAAGCCATCCTCATACCTGTTTTAAAGGTGGGGAAGCTGAGCCCAGCAAGGGAAAGTGACTTGCCCAGGACCACGTGGGGAGGTAGCAGGGCCAGGGTTTATTGCTAGAGTGGGATTAGCGTCTGTACTTCTTGAAGCCACCTGCTGCACAACCTTGCCTTGGGATAGCTTCTGTCCCCTGCTTTCACTGGGATATCCAAAGCTGGGTTCATGAAAAGGGCCAGAAGCTACAGGCCTGAAGCTTTCACAGAAAATAAAGGTGGGCTGCTGATTCCTGGAGCTCATAAATGAACAGCACAAGGGGAAATGTAGACCTCCGTTTACAAAGCCAATCAATGGGTTCGCTATGTTAATTTCAACCAGAGGGCCCAGCTGTCTTACGACAGGGACAGCCAGGGACTGGCACAGGTTCACAAAGACTAACAGAATTGGGGTGAAATTGGAGGCCATAGTTCCTGTAAGTGGCTTATTGAGGATGAAGCCTCATAAGCCAGGCATCAAAGCCCCTCCATGAATGGGCCCCTGCCCTGCCACTGAACCTGTTCCCTCCATTCGGAAAATTAGTACAATTAAAAGTATGTCCTTCGTAGGACTGGTATGATTGTATGATCAAATTCCCATAAATAAGATCTGCAAAACGATAGGACTCAGCAGTTTTGGGGCACTCAGTAAATGTCTACTTTTCGTTCTCTCAGGCTTTGTCTTTTATTATTACCGCCCCACCCATTCGGGGCAGAGATCACAAACTCATTGTCTTTTCCTTGAAGTCTTTTGGTGGCCTTCCGGCCTTCCATCTGCCAGGATGAGGCGCCCCTTCTGCACACACCTGTACCCTCCATGCGTGCAGCACACTGTTCTGGATGCCACAGATCTTATGTTCAAACATGTTCCCTGCCCCCAAAGAGCTTACATACAGGAGACAAGTTAAAACCCTGTGAAAAAGGCAGACAAGCCAAGAAACGTGGGGAAATAAGTGATTTAATTTTAAACCAGAATTTAAGACAACAGCAAAGTTCATGATGTGGTTCAGGACTGCAAAGTGAACTGAACAGAGTATCTGCTCTAGTATGTCTGAGGAGGGAAAGAGCCTCTCAGACTGGGGGAGTGAAACGGGTTTAAAGAGAAGGCACTTAAAAAAATTATTTTTAGAGTGGGAAGGGAGGGAGAAAGGAAAGAAACATCAATGTGCTGTTGCCTATCGCACACCAACTGGTGACCTGGTCTGCAACCCAGGCATGTGCCCTGACTGGGAATCGAACCGGTGACCCTTTGGTTCACAGGCAGGCACTCAATCCACTGAGTCACAGTAGCCAGGGCAGAATCCGAGTCAAGAAAAACAGAAGGATTAGGGGAGATAGAGAAGGAAGACAGGGAGGGGGTGTGGATCAGGCTGACCTGAAGCAGCATCCCCCTCCCCCAGGGCACTGGAGCTCCTGGAGCAGGACTTGGTCTAGCTCACTCCTGCAACCCACTGAGGGTGGTGTGTGACGTGAACGGGCAGACGCACAGAAGTGGAGGGAATCAGACACTGAGAGGCCAGGGCAGCACTCTGTGCTTCTACATCTCTCCTGGACTGGGGAGCCACCCCACCCCCATCCCTTCACCCACTTAGCCTCTTCCTGTCCTCTGTGCTTTTCCATGTCCCCATCCTAGAGAGCAGTAGAACCAACATAGGAGGGCATTATACCTTAAATGTAATCTACCAGCTCCCCTCCACCGCTCAGTGCTGGTACTGTGACCCTCCGGAAGTGCCACATCTTTTCTGGGACCCATTTAAAGACGGACAATGCGCTGAAGGACATGCTGAGGTGCAGACACATATCCTGACAAGGAAAAGGGTACAGAGCCCCAGCCCTGGGCACATGCCCTCCTCTCCAGGCTTCTGGAAGCAGCCTAAGAAGAAAAAAAAAAAAGGGAACCCAGGCCAGAGCTGACATGTAGATTGATTTCCTGGGTTTGTTCAGTTCCCTCTCTGAGCTGGCTCCCACTCATCTTCCGGGAGTTCAGCCAGGTCCAGGGGATTCCACAGGACATCATGGCCCCTACCCCAACGCTGGGGCATTAGACAGAAAATTGGGGCAGGACTTCTGCTTCAGATGATTTAGTGTCCAGGCCAGCAAACTCTCCACTGGAGGGTCCGTATGCAGTGAGGGGTGGAGGTCCCACTGCTGACACCTTGCTCCAGAGGTCTAAAATCCTACTGTCCATCTACAGCTTGTTCCAGAGACCGGAGATCATACACTCCACTTCTCAGTTCGGGCCTCCACAGCCCGTACCAGGCCTTCGCCCAGGATGGCAAAGTCCTCCAGGATTGCTTCTACATTGGGCACCACTACCAGCTCCCCACCTTGAGACACCACCATTCGCCCCTTTGTGTCGGAGGCCTAGGGGAATCAGAGAAATGAAGTGTCACAAAGGTACACCCAGACACACCAAGTCACACACACACTTCACACTTGACACAAGGTCACTCATGGAGCAGGCCACACATAGACATGCATGCCCACAAGGAACCACAGGTACACACTCAGAAATGGATGGCTGTCACCAGCCAGCACACCTTGAAGGGGTGGGGCTGGAAGCTGGTGGGCTTCCAGAGGACACCAATCACCTCTCCACCATGCTGGTCATAGAAGAAAAGGGCCAGGTCCCCAAAGGCCTCCTAGGAAATGGCAGGATAGAGACAAGATTACAGGACAGAGTCACCTCCATGGCCCCAACTCCACTTGGAAATACCCTCCCCAGGGTCAGTCAGTCCTTTAGGACCTACTCTGAGCTGTGCCAGATAGAGCTGAGGAGGATCGAAGCCCAGCACGGGCATCAGGGACGAGGGGCCTGGCTCACTGAGCAAGCCACGGCAGAAGGAGGCAGCTGGCGAGTCCACAGCCTGGCGGTGCCGGGGGATGTGACGGGGAGACAGGTGGATCAGCACGTCATACATGTCCAAGGGCGGCCGGAACACTGTCTGAGGAAGGACAGAAAAGGTCAACAGTAGCCACGTAGAAAGAGTAGGGAACTGACCACAAACCCCTCTACATGCCCACCTTGACTCCTCCCTTTCCCTTTGTGTGACCACCTATTATGGGCCTGAATGCTCATTTGAAGGCAGAAACACCAAGACCCAGCTGGTGCTAGCTTGGGTCCAGCACAAGGAGCACAGGCTAGAATCAGGAGGCCTGGATGGGGCAGGGGCCCTGGTTTTCCTCCAGACTCTGCCACCACTGCCAGTTACCCTGGGCAGCCTCAATGCCTTCTCTGGACTGTTTCACCATGTAAGGGAACTGGGTATCCTCTGAGGGCTCCTGGGGCTCAGGACGTCCATGGTTCCAAGGTAGAATCCCCAGAGCCCCTGGAGTTGGTCTTGGTCCGTGGCTTACCCTGATATCTCCAGGCCCCCGGGGATCCAGTAGTTGCTTCTCTAGGATAGGTAGGGCCTTGGCCGCCAGGACCACAAGCTGCTGTAGGATCTGGGGGTATACATATATCAAATAAGTCTGACCTGACCACAGGTCTCTCTTAGTTCAGGCTAGGCCTGCTTTTTCTTGAGGGAGAAAATCACACATTTGTGGGGTTGGGATTGAACCCAGAGATTGGATTGAACCTGGGGCGAGGGTCCATCCTGTGTCCATATAGAGCTTTTGCGATCCTGAGGGGTAACGATGACCATGACAGGGAGTTGCGTCCGAGCTGCCAGGAAGCCACTGCGGATCTCTACCTGCTCCTCCACTGTGGACAAGAAGGAAGCAGGAACCCTGGCTCAGCTTGCCCCTCTTCCCAAGATACCTTCTACTGCCCCAGGTCCTCCGACTGTACACCCAGCAGCTATCCACTACAAGGATTTTCCAATGCCCCTCCCCCAAATGACAAAAGCAATGAAAGGGACACCAACTTTGCCTCAACTCAGAAGGGCATTAAAACTCCCAGCCTCAGTCCAGAAGCACAATTTTCCACTGCCTGGCAACCATCTGGTTTTGGCCCTGTACAAGCTGAGGCCTGCTCCTGGCCCCCTCCCACCCTATGCTCCCACACACCTGGGGAATTAGAAAGCTGACACCTTCCTCTCTGCTGAGACCAGGAGCTCCTCATATTACAACCAGAAAACACTCTACCCCACCCTCAAAAGGCCTGGGTATCTATTCTCATCTACACCCTTCCGTGCTCCTCACCATGGGACTTCTCACCTGGTGTTCAGAGTGCCCCTTCCCTTCTTCTCTCCCCTTCACAGCCCTCCAGGTAGCCTGCTTACCACCCCCAGTCCATTCCAGTCAGCATGTGAGCAAACCACATCTCTATAGTCTCAGAGTTCCCTAAAGGCTTGTTCTGGGCCTCTCCCTTCTACTAATTCTCCACCCCAGGGTCAGGGGTACTATCTGGGATGGGGAAGGCACAGAGAAAACCTAACAGATTCACAGGGAAAACCCCTGCCTGCCATACTCTGCAATCCACCAAGTCCTACCACTTACCAGTGAGCTCATTGTTGAGGTTGACAATAAGGGGATTGTTTTTCCAATCAAAAGTTGATACCAGGAAAAGGAACCGAAGGAAGCCGACCTGAGGGGAGCTGAGGGAAGGAGTGAGCAAGGTGGAGTCCAGCCTATCCCTAGGCTTCCTGAACAATCTAAAAAGTCTAGACCCCTTGGCCTGGATTGGGGGTATGTCTTAGAACCCTTTCTGTCACTTGCTTCAGCCACCCTCTCCCATTTGGACTAAAGGTACAGCAAGAGGGATGAAATTGGCCCCAGGGGAACTTCCTGGATAGGGAAAAAGGTGGAGGGAATCACCTGGGAGGAGTGAAGGGCTCAGGGTGCAGGAAAAGGGCAGCAGCCACCAGGTCCAGGCTCTCATCAGTGAACTCCGCACCCAGAAGTTGGGCACGCACCCACCGCTTGGCTAGCCGAGCCACACCTGAGAAGGCTGGGTGCTGCTGTTGGAGTCTGGCAGGGAAAGAGGGCGTAGCAATGAGACTCAGGCACTCAGGACTCAAGAACAAAGTTTCAGCCCTAGCGCCACTATTTTATTCAAACTTTATCCAACCTCCGGCTCTGTGCTAAGGCATTCTATGTATCAACTCACGATTTCCTAACTAATGACCCAAGAGTTGGTCCTAGCATTATTCCCATTTTACAGATAAGAAAAATAGGTCCAGTGGAGAATCCTGCCCAAAGGGACTTAGCCAGTAAAATGGCAAGGCCAAGATTCTAAAACTTGCCTCATACCAGAACTCATACTCCTATTACATCATCTGGCCTCCCAGAGAGACAGGGGCCAGGAGGACCATATGGGGGCAGAAAAGGGTCTATAGACAGAAGAGCCTGTGGAGGCGGCCATACCCATGCAGGGCACTGGTGAGCAGGGGCAACTGTTTTGTGTCCTTCTCAAGGCGGAGGGAGGCGGGCGTGTCCCTCAATGAGATCATCCCCTCAGGACTACGCATCTCCTTTAGGATCTGGGGCTCCCGTTGGTAGGCCACACGAATCCGGAACACAAAGCCATCCTGTTAGAAGAGGGTATGGGATGGGATGTACATGCCAGCGTGGGGCACCCTGACACTCCCCTTGCCCCACCCACGGGTATCCCTGCCCTGCACCAGCCTAACCTTGAGGACATCAGTGTGTGTGGCTGTGGCCCGGCACTGCAGCCCATGCTGTTGCATCAGCAGCTCTGCCAGGCGCAGCTGAAAGGCAGCTCGAACCCGCTGTATGGCCTCAGCATCCTGTGGCCACTGACCGCTGCCCTCCAGGTGACATACCACTGGGGAGAAGAGTAAGAGGTCTCAGACTGCGGGCTGGGGGTGGGAATAGTCCCTCTCGTTCCCTCTCAAGAGCCCCCTCACCGGTCATGGGCTCCACATAAGCTGGACAGGGCTTGTCAGGCCGGGGCAACAGCGAGGCCCGCTCTTGAAGGCGCTCATGAAAGGAGTAGGCTGGCCAGACCGGCGTTGGCGGGAACACCTACAGAATAAGGAGGGCTGAAGAAGGGGCCTGGCATTGGGAAGGGGTGCAAGAGCTGGAAGGGAGAATAGTTAGGGGGGTGTGAAGCAGAGGTGGGGATCACCAAGCAAAAAGGGCTCCTTGCCCTCTTGCAGCTCACCTCAGTGTAGCGCAGCACTGGGTGAGCTCCTTGCACAGCAGACACAGTCAATGGGAGCCCTTCCAGCCCCCACAGCAAGCGGCTGAGTTCATCGTAGCAACGCACTGCAGCTGCCAGGGTCTCCTCACCTGTGCTGAAGGTCTTTGAGAGAAAAACCAGTCAGGAGGCCAGGACCCTGCAGAACCCCAAGTGCCACCACCAGGGAATCTGCAATGGCTATGACTGCTGCGGTGCCAGCGCCCCCTCTGCTGGACATTCCAGGAAGTGCAGCCTGACTGAGGTGGTAAGGGCTTTCTCAGCCCCAACCAACTCAGCCACAGTCTCCTCTACAATCCTTAGACTTGACTGTAGCCCAAAACTAGGGACTCCTTACCTCTTTCAAGCCTTGGATCAGTGCATCCAGTTGGCACCCCATATAGCGGACACAGGTATCTGGGATGTCAGCATGGCTGGAAGCAGGGCATAGACACAGTGTGCACACTGCGGGTTAGGAGTTAGCTGCTGGATGCAAACTGCTCACCCTAAAGGCCTGGGCCAGACCCTCCTAAAAGGCTCCCAGTCCATTCTGGCATTCAGATGCTAATACTTACAGTGTCAAGAGGTGGGTGACCACCTGTTGGGGAATAAGACGCTTCTGGGACATAGATACTGCCTCCCAGACCACAGCTTCCCGAATGGCTCCATCTTGGAAACGCCGAAGCTCCGAGCGAGATCCCCAGAACTGGCGGAAGTCAGCAGCCTGAGGAGAGAAAGGAGTGACTGGAGAGAGCAACAAAGAATGGTTCTGTCACAAATCTCTCTGATGGGCCTCAAACCAGAAGGTGTGAGAACAATCCACCCCACTCTCTCAAATGCACATGCTGGGCTTCTCCAGACAGGGCCAAGTTAACCCTCCTCACCTCGGGCTGGTCAGCCTCTGGACCCAGCTCAAGTACACTGGTCAGCCCCTCAGGTCGGAGGAGCAATCCCAGAGTCAGGGTCCCAGAGTCTCTGTGCTTCGGTGGATCTTGGCTGATGTCCCACTGCAGAATGCAGAAAGGCTGAACTTAACCCCAAAGTCCTCCATCTTAGTCTGGAAACCCACTTTCTAATTAGACAGATTGTGAGTCTTTTGTATGACCTGGGACCCTGAATCCAACCCCCTTTTGACCACAAACTCTCTGACCCACTCCATCTCACCTCTGAGACTGGGGGCCGAGAGTGGGCCAGCAGGTGCAGCCGGGATCTCAGGCCTTGCTCCAGGAGGGTGGTTAGTGGACCCAAAGCAGCTGAGACATAGTCCCCACCATGGTCCTGCAGCTCTGGCCATAGCTTCAGCCGGTGACATGCTGCCTGCAGTCGACTCAGTGGACAGAGACTGGGGTGGGGAATAAAGGGACAGACAGAGAATCACATATTGTTGGCCTCAAGTGTTACCTCCATCTTCTCCTCACAAGGAAAATATAAGCACCTGCCTGAGAACCTCTGCCCCTCACTGTAGCCCTAGGGAAACGGGACCAGCTGACATACTCTGTCACTCCTAAACTTACTGCAGGATGTGGTCAAAAGCCCGGATCATGGGTTTGGGAGTCATCAACAGCAGCTGGAATCCATCATCAGCTTTGCGGTCCAGCAACACCATAGAGAGCTGCGCCTCATGCTGCACCTGGGGCCACAGGGACTCAGATGTGGGACTGCCACCAATGCACCCTTCCCCACATTGACCTGAGGTCTCAGACCAAGAGTCATGCCTAACTTAAGCTCTTTGGAGAGGAGTTTCTGAGGTTCTGGTGCTGGCAGAAGACAGAGAGGCTGGCATGGGACATCTCGGAAACCTAGGAGTGGGAAACCATTGGTACCTGGTGATAAGTGGAGGCAGTGACATCAGCACAAAGGTTGAGATGGCCTGAGGAGTCGAGGACGACAACAGCGAAGGCCTGGTGGAAGTCAGCCAGGGCCGGCTTGGAGGGGTAGAGAGAAGCCAGTTAGGATTGGGGCCTCACCTCCAGGTCTCCTTGCCCAGACTCAGCCCTGTCCCACTCACCAAGGAGGGATCTGAGCTGAAACATAAACTGATCCCGTTGACTGTCAGATCTGTGGTGGCTGAAGCGAACCAGAGAAGATGGGTGTCAGAAAGTATTCCCCTCTCTGGGGACCCAGACTAATGACACCTTCCAACTGCAACTGTTTCTGGGACTCAGCTTGCTCCTCTATCCGATGGCGAGAAACCGAATTATCTCTGACAACATGAGAGGATTTCCAGGATGAGTGGAATCCTTGGCCTTTTTGAGTCTAGCCATCTCACCCAGAAACTGCAGGACACTTCGCAGGACCTGGTAGCCGCTCATGGTGGTATGGATCTTGCGTGTGGACACGAGGAAGGCAACCAGCATGGAGACAAGGAATCCACTAAACCCTCCCAGGCCCTGAAAGAAAGATGGAGAGAGGGGCCCAAGCTCAGAGCCAGCCCACCACTCAGCAAGAAGGGAAGTCGGGCCTTTCCCAACTCACCTTATCCAGTTCTCGCTGCCGTAGCCAGACCTTCAGCAGCGCCACACCATCCTTCAACCCCGAGGCTGAGCCCAACACAGTTGATAGCAACTGCATGTGGGATTCAAGGGCTATGTCCTGCAGAATCCATGTGTTATAGTGGGGGGTGGGAGGCTCTGGACTGCCTGTGGGAGGAAAGGAAAAGCCTTAAGAAAAGTTCCCATGATACCCCGCCTTCCAGCTCCACCTTGACACCAGTGCCTGCTCACCATCCCCTGGAGGACTCTGCCCTCGATACCAGGCAGAGCGCACGTTGTTCTTGGAGGGCAGCAGGCGGCATGGACGGAAGAAGTCAGATGGAGGGCACGGATGGAGACGTACAGTGACCAAGTGCTCATCCTTCCCTGGGAGGGGACAGAGGGTGCTGAAACCCTGCAGCCCCTGGAGCCAGGGACCCTTGCATCACCCCTTACCTACTTGAGGGCCCCACACAGTCCCACTTCAGAATTTGAGGTCCCTATACTTTCCTCTTCAAACGTGAGGCCCAAACCTCTCGCCTTAGACTTAAGGACCCTGTGCCTCCCCCACTGGATATGTCACCCCATACTGTGCCCTCAGCCCAGTGTGTGCCTCCTACCATGAGGCCGCAGCAGCAGCAATGGTTTCAGGTGGCAGCCATTGGTATAGGAGAAGCGAACACTGCCAAAAAGGGGGTCTTGGGCCAGGTGGTGAGCCAAGTGGGCCAAGTAGAGGGCACGTTTGCGGAAGTAGCGCTGGTTCAATCCATCCTTGTCCTGTAGGATCTCCTGGAGAGCGTCAGGAAAAGAGAAATAGCCAGGCACTTTAAGTACTTGCTGTTGGAGAGCTTGGAAGGCCAGATAAAGCCAAAGGATTCTCTGCTGGCCAGAGTGCCTGAGTCAGGGCTGGCAACACCATACTCAGTTCACAAAGGTTTCAAGGGGCAGCAACTGGCCCAAGGGCTTATCTAAGCAGCCCTCTGAGGATGTTTGCAGTGGTGTATTCTTTTGATTTAGAATTCAAATTTCAATCCACTGATAAGTGGCAGGTGGGAAAAAGAAAGGGACCCTGGGATTTGTAGGTGGTACAGTGGCAGGCCTCTCCATCCCCTGAACTCTGGGCCTCACCCTAGGCATGGTCAGTGCTACATCCACATTGATGTCCGGCCGGACACAGGTGCCCAGAAGGTAGCTGCCTACAACAGTGACCTGGGCAGGAGGCAGGAAGCGGAAACAGCCCTTCACAGTATACGGCACTTGGTGGAGAGGGACCTGAACCCCAGCCGGGAGCCAGGCCTGGTCAGTCAGCTGTGGAGACAGAGACATATTGATCTGATTGCCTCCTGAACATGTCTCCTGGATGTCTAGTACACTGCTCGAATACAATGTCAACATACTGGAAACCAAAATTCTGATCACCTTGTAAACACTTCTTCCCTATTAAGGCAACTTCATACTAGTTACTCAAGCCAAAAACATTTAAATCACCTTACTCACCTATTAAGAACACCCATTTCACTTTGAAAAGGCATCGAGACAGGACCACTCTTCTACTTCTCCACCTTAGTCTGAGCCACCACCATTTCGCTGCATGAGAAGCTCCTACCTAGTTTCCCTGATTTCACCTTTGTCCCAATCTGTTCTACTTTCAACACAACAACCTGAATCAACTTTTAACTTTTTTAAAGTGTTTTTATTTGTTTACTCTTAGAGAGAGAGGAAGAGAGGGAGAGAAACATCAATGTGGGAGAGAAACATTAATCGGTTGCCACACGCCCCCAACTGGGGGTCTGGCCTGCAACCCAGGCATGTGCCCTGACTGGGAATTGAACCGGGGACCTTTCGGTTCACAGGCTGATGCTTAATCCACTGAGCCAGGGCCCGAGTGAACTTTTTAAAATTGAAGTTAGATCACATCACTAGTCTACAAACCCCACCCCCTACAGTAGTCCCCCATTTCATCCAGAGCAACAGCCTAAGTTTTGTCTTGGTGCACAAGGCCCTGCATGAAATGACCCTTCCTCCATTACCTTTCTGAACTCATCTCCTTCTATCTTTTCCTCATTCATTCCAAGGAACACACCAGACATATTTCTGCCCTTGGGCCTTTGTGTTGGCTGTTTCTCCCTCCAGGAATGTTCCGCTTCCCTTAGATATCTATATGGTTAACTCACTTCCTTCAATTCTTCACACAAATGTCACTTCAATAAAGCCTACCTCTACCACTGTATTTAAAATTGCAAATTGCCCTAGCCAGATAGTTCAGTTGGTTACAGAGTTAACTTGATACACCAAGGTTACAGGTTCAATCCCTGGTCAGGGCACATACAAGAAACAGCCAGGAAATGCCTAAATAAGTAGGACAACAAATAGCTGTTTCTTTCTCTCTCTCACTTCCCCTCTCTCTTTAAAATCAATAAATAAAATAGATATGCATATATATAATTGCAAACCACTCCCATCCTGATATTCCAAAAATCCCCTTACCCTGTCCTACATTTTCCATCATGCTTACTACCTTCCAGCACTGCCATACAGTTTGCCTGTCACAATTATGATCTATTGTCCATAATCCCAACACTAGAACATAGATTGCTTTGTTCACTGAGGTAGCCTAAGAACACAACTACTGCAAGGCACATACAGGTTTGCTAAATGAATGAACACATGGTTGACCACACACCCAGCTGAGCCTCCTGGCTGTGAGAATAAGCTCCTTAGCACCCTAACCCCTCCAGAGAATAGCAAGGCCCCTGTTTTAGATGCTCCTACTAAGGACCTCCTCTGGGCCTTCCAGTTCCCTGTACCATAGGTCTTACCTCTGTTTCAGGGGTTGAGGGTACTCTCATGATCCGCTGGTTGACATCCCGCAGGAAAGCATCAATCCGCTCCTTCTTCTTTTCTGACAGCCTCACTTCCTTCAGTAGTTCCTCTACCTGTATGAAGGGGTTGGGGAGAGTCCTTCAGCCTTGGGATCTCAGGTCTGCCCCTCTAACCTAAGCCCCAGCCACACAACAGTACCTGTAAACGAAGCAAGCTAGAATGGAAAAGGCTCTCAGTCTCCCTAAGGCGATTCAGTTCCTCACTGGTAGGTTCCTTGTACAATTCTGCCCGGCTAAGCTTCACTGGCTGCAGGAAGCCCTCCACTGAAGACCCAGCCATTGTATGCTTCTTTGAGGATTCCTTCTTCGCCTCCTTGACTGTGCCTTCCAGAGCTGGCTCCATCATCTGTGGTCAGAGAGAGGAAAAAGCCATGTGAGGTCAGAGATGTTTAGCATTCACTGCCTGTGCCACCATGATAGGATGTGGGTACAAGATTTACCTGCTTCTGGTCACTCTTTTGAATGGGAGTCAAATTGTGTAAAACTCCAGATAATCACTACTTAGGAGAACATTACTGAGTCTAGACTGAAAACTCCTTGAATTGAGGCGCTCCTTGTGTACCTGACAGCACTAGCATGCAGCACTGTTTGGAGTTGGCAAAGGCAGTAACTGACTGGGCCCTACCTAAGCAATGCGTAAGAACTCCTTGTATTTCCAGGTACCATGCACCAGGGTGCTTCCACTTCTGGAAATGCCATTTCCACTCTTGCTCTATTCAAATCCTGCCAGGTCCCACCTTCCCTAGCAAGCCCTAACAACAGACTACGTACATTAACGCTCAATTAGTGATGGAAAGAGCTTGAACCTACTGGCTCTGGAGAACAAACTCAGTTATGTCATCTAATCCTCACAATAATCCTGGAAGAAAGCAGATACTTGAAGTAAGTCCCGTGAGCTCGAGGTTCCACAGTTGCTACGCCTACACTGTGAGCGGATTTCAAACTGTGCTCTGCGGAATCCCAAATCTCCTCAACAGCCCTGGACCCCGCCCCCATCCACAAACACACACTCGGGAGACCCTTACTGGACGTGCCACCACGTGCCCCAAGCTGTAAGCCTTGGGCGAATGAACCCTCTAGAGGGTACTGCTCTCCTGCTCCTTGCTGGCAAGCGCCCAGGCTTTGCTACCTCCGCCACGTTCAGCATCCCTTCCTTCCAGATGGCTCACCCACCTCCGGATCCCCAGTAGCTCCGCAAAGCTGTGCTCCGGCAGGCGCTGGCCCCATCCCGCCAGGTCGTCTCGCTCCCGCACTTCGGGTTTAAAGTCGGCAGCAGCACTTCTTCCCACCGCGACAGAACTGCTGAAGGCCCTCCGCAGAAGTTGAAGCCCCTAGCAGACCTTCTGCACCCGCCAAGACTTGTGCTGCGGTAACCTCAAAAAATCCTGTTGAAGAAGCCTCTGAGCAAGCCATCAGGCCTCGTGCCTCAGATTCCGCCCCGCTCCAGAGCCATTGGGCTAGTACGCCAACGAGTTGCACACCATTGGTTTCTGTCACTCTTCGGGACCGCCCATTTTGGGGGAGGAGCCAAACAGGATTTGAGTTACGGTCTCTTTGCGACACAAGACCGGAACTTGCCGGTAGCCCGGCGATCTCTTCCCTTTTCTGACTTCCTCCGCTTGGGTCAAAAGGGCCAGGGGCGGAGCTAATTTAGGCCCTCTACCAGTGAGTCGTCTCCTGTTTCTCCACCACGTGAGGGCATTAACCGGCCTTGTTAGTTCTATCTCTAAAGTGTATTTTGAATTTATCCATACTTCGCTGTCTTTACTGTCAATTTTAGTCTAAGTTACATCATTCTGTCCGTAGATAATTGTAATAGCTTTTCTCCAGTTTATTATTAAATTTTCTAAATCTACTTAAATATTGCAATAGTAATATAATGAATGGCCATATAATCATAGTCCAATTATAAAATTCAGGAAATTTAATCTTGATTGAATACTGTTATATAAAGTCAATATTCAAAATTTACCAATTACTAATATCCTTTGCATAGTAACATTTCTTGATGCAAGATCATGCATTAATTTAGTCATATTTTTGTCTTCTCTCAATCTGGAATATTTCCTGACCTTTTCCTTTTGGTCTATTATGACAACCTTTTAAAGAATATAGAACAGTTTCAATTAATAGCTTTCCCTTTAAATTTTTTTATTGAAGTGCAATATACATAAAATTCACGTAAGGGGCATCTCCTACAAGAAATCAATTACCCCGGCAACTTGGCCAATAAAAAATTGTTTTCTCCCTGAGCTCTCACTTTTCTCCAATGGACTTTTGTTGAAAACAACCCCTCCCAACTTCCTCCATTTTCTCCATAAAATAATGTTCCTCTCCTTTGTTTGTGGGACTTGCCTGTAGTTTTTGCTGCAACTACTTGTCCTGGATTGTAATTCTTTGCTGTTCCCAAATAAACCTACTTTTGCTGGTAAAAAAAAAAAAAAAAACCTGACTTTTTAAATATTTTTTAAAGATTTTATTTATTTATTTATTTTCAGAGATAGGGGAAGGGAAGGAGAAAGAGAGGGAGAGAAACATCAATGTGCCAGAGAAACATCAATTGGTTGCCTCTCACATGAAGACCTTTTGGTTCCCAGGCTGGTGCTCAATCCACTAAGCCACACCATCCAGGGACAAAACTGACTTCTATTTTTAAGGTCAACACTCCCAATTGTTCTATTAGAATGAAATAAAAGTTTCTACAAGGCCATGATCGATATGGTCTCTCACTCATACCCCATCATTTTTCCTATTAACTCTACCATTTGCTTGTTTGGCTGTAGCAACATCAGCCTTCTTTCAATTCCTTGATTGTATCATGTTCTTTCCCACAGCAGAAATTTAAACCAAACTGTTTTCTCTGCCTGGAATGCTTTTTCTTGAGTTTTTCTCCTTTTCATCCTTCAGCTCTCAGAATAAATATCATCTCTTTAGTTAGGCCTTCACTGACCACCCAGTCTAAAATAGGTTCCCCCTTATCTCATCACCCCAATTATTTCCTTTTTAAAACATTTTAAAAACAATTTTTGACTGCCAATTATCTGTCTCTTTGCCCTTGACTTTAAATACATGAAAACAAGTATGGGGTCTACGTGTGCTGCCCAGTGTCTAAAACACTTGGAATATTCAATAAATGTCTGAAGAATGAATGAATGTGACCACTGTCAACCTTTTAGCCTTGTGTCTTACCATTGTCTCCAAATTTTATGCCCAGTCATATTGAATTACTTGAAGTTTCCCTACTCTATTTTGCTCTCTTGTCCTGAAGCTTTGAAAGTCTAGGAGACAACACAAGCACACACACACACGAAGAATTTGCTTCCTTCTTTGCTTAGAATGTTGTTCCCCCCAGCTTTATTGAGATATACTTGACAGATAGGATTAAGTTCAAAGTGTGTGATGGGATTATGTTACATGTGTATATTGCAAAGCAATTAATAAGGTTAGTTAACACATTTAACACATCCTTCACCTCACATAATAACTGTTTGTTGCAGTGGTGGTAATGGTGGTGAGAACATTTAAGATCTATTATCTTAGCAACTTTCAAGCATACAATGCAGTATTGTTAACTACTGTCATTGTGCTGTATGTACATTAAATCCCCAGAATTCATTCCTCTTACAACTGGACTTTTGTACCCTTTACCTAAGGTCATCTCATTTCCCCCAGTTCCCAGTCCCTGGTAATTACCAGTGTACCTTGTGTTTCCATGAGTTTGGCTTTTTCAGATTCCCTACATAAGTGAGATCATAGAGTATTTGTATTTGTCTTTCTCTGATTTATTTCATTTAGCATAATGCCCTTAATGTTCATCCATGTTGTCACACATGGCAGGATTTCCTTTTTCTTTATGAGTGAAGAATGTTTTGATTGATAAGGAAGGTTTTCTAGAGGAGATGGGATTTGTATTAAGTCTTAAAGCATGATTTGAGTTTGAATTGACTGAAAGGAGGAAGCAGCACTGTTCAAGTCTGAGGAAGACTGAAGAGCACCAACTACTCATTCCACATTGGCTGACAGTTAAGAAATGTCAAGTCCTGTGCTCAGTGTCAAGAATAAATGAGACAAGCCAGAAACTAGAATAATACTCTTGTCCTCACATTTTTCAGGCTGGTCCCTCACTTAAATGTAACCTCACAGAGGTTCATTCTGTCCCTGCCCCTCCTTCATTTAAAATTGCATCCACTCGAACATTTCCAGTCTTGGCTTCCTTCACCATCTTCATTAGTATTCACCAACATTTGCAACAATATTGTCTACCAATTACTTGTTTTTGTCTGTTTCGGTCTCACCCACAGAATATAAGCACCATGAGGGCTGGACCCAATCTTTTCTGTCTTATTTACTACTCTGTCCTTGGAATTTAGCACAAGGCCTGTCACACAGCACATACTCAATAAATATTTGTTGAGTAAATAAATGGCCCTTTCTTAAGAGTACCTCAAAGGCTGGGAGAAAGATGTAAACAAATAATTGCAATATAGTATTGGGGTAATGATAGGCACAGATTGTTGTGGGCACATTAGACTGGAAATATTACAGGATGGTGCTTAGGAGCCAGTCACACTAAAGTGGGATGGCTAAGGTTCAACTACAGGTTCTGCCCTTTATTCACTGGTGACATTGGGTGACTTTCTCACCTCTCTAACCCTTACATGCAGTTAAATAGATATTCTAGTAATGACTGTGTCATGGATTTTCATGAGAACTAAATGGGATATTGTATATAAAGGGCCTGTCATGTACTGCTGCACAGCAAATGTTAACTATTACTAGCAAAGGAAGATTGTGTTTCCTTAAGAGCACTATTCAAGACTTACATGTGTTAAGATATATAGAATGCAAAAATGTTAGCTCTTTGGGGTCAGAATTAACTTTTCTAAAGCAAATACCTCTACCTCTTATTTTCTTACCGAGATTTCCATATCTTTTCTCTTTGCAAGAAAGGTAGTTGATTCTTCAATAGAGACCTGGTTGTCGAGTACCAGATGCCCCAGAAACGGAGGGTAAATAGCCTATTTTCTTTACCACCAGAGGGCACCCATCAGTCAAGTCACTGCCTATTTGTCACTATGAAACAACGTGAGAAAGGTCTAGGAAGCTGTATCTGCCACTCATTCTTTTGATAAATCTTTTGAGTACCTATTCTGTCAAATGTAGAGCTTGTATGTGGTTATGAACAAGACCTTTCAACTTTATACGCTTTATAATCTTGAGCACCTACTATGTGTCTCAGAGATCCTTATTAGACATGGAGGTTGAGGGTGGGAGTTCAATGTGTGATTTATTGTTAATGATTGTTTTCCTGCTCTTGGTTGTTAGCCAGTGAGGACAATTACTTAGTGTCTACTTTGTGTGAGACAGGGTGAGAGTTGCTGAGGATCCAGGGATGGGTAAGACATTCTAGGCACTCTCCCTCTCCAGAGCACACCTGTGCCTTTCCTGTCCCCCTCAACTCCCCCCCGCAAAGTACATTACCTTTACCTTTCTCTCTTACTCCTAAGCCACAGCCCTTCTTTTGCCTCTGTAACTCGTTTCCTTAGTCCCTTTCTTCCATGGCATACGTCTACCTTTGTGACTTTCTAAGTAAACTTTTGCTTATAGTTTGAAGGAAAAAAAAAAAAGACAGTTTCAAACTACTAATAAACAATGTCTTGCCTGCTAAGATTAAAGACATGAAGCACATTCTGTGCAATTTTAGTTCCTCTGATCTGAGAATAGAGAACCTTAAGTATACAACTCATTAACACACTGGGCTGTGAGCCTCCCAGACAGGTGTACGTTTGTTAACTTACAGCCATGGCCACTGTGGATGTTAGTATGAGTTTGTGAGTTAATATGAGCCCAGGAGCAGCTTCTGATCTGGGGGCCAGGTGTGTGTACCAGTAGATTACTAAAGACCTACCATCTTCTGGGTCAGGGTGGGGCTGTGATGAGTTTATGTGGGTGCAATGCTTTGAAGATGAACTTTCTGCCTATTTGTCTACTCATAGTCTTGTTATTAAAGGTGTCAACATCATCTCCCACGTTTCCAGGTCAACTATCTTCTTGTTTCTAAATTGAGTGGTGGAGGAGAGGAAGCCAGAACCAGTCATACATCATCATTTTGGAAGGAGGGGTTGCATTGACTCAAACACACCCCCTCCTCTGAAATAAGCTGTAATTCCAGTGGAGTTTGGCCTCAAGAACTAGAGAGTAGAGTTGGGAGCTAGGGAATGATTCTTTAAAATACTGAGATCTTGTACTGGCTAAGTAGCTCAGTTGATTAAGCATTGTCCTGATATGTCAAGCTTGTTGTGGGTTTGATCCCCAGTCAGGGCACATACAAGAATCAACCAATAAATACATAAATAAGTGGAACAACAAATGTTTCTGTCTCCCTCTCTCTAAAAATTAATTTAAAAAATACTGAGATGTCATCTCTGAGAAAAAAAGAACAACAAAAAAAGTGGGGGCTCCATCAGTGTGGATTGTGCACAGTGACTTCCTTCTGAAGAGTACAATTTTGAAAGGAGGTAAAAAGAGTAACTTTAGCCGTGGCCAATGTGGCTCAGTTGGTTGGAGCATTGTCCTGTGGACTGGAAGGTTTAGGGGTTTGATTCCTGGTCAGCGCACAAAACCAGGTTGCAGGTTCCATCCCTGATTAGGGCGTGTATAAGAAGGCAACCAATCGACGTTTCTGTCTCACATCGATTTTTTTTTCCTCCGTCATTAAAAAAAAAGTAACTTTACATTGGAGAAACCTGACACACTACCTCAGCTAGGTGATTGATGTCAATATCAACACTGATAATTCATGTTGACATTGTATGCCCTTGATACGATGAGATGAAAATGTCATTTTACCTCTGTGCTCTCCCCCACCCAAATCCCACAATGCAAGTTTAATTATGAGGAGAACATCACACATCCTGAGGAACACTGTACAATTTAATTGTCTGGTCTCAAAAATGTCAATATCATCAAAAACAAGTAAAGTCTTAGAAACTGTCACAGTCAATTGAAATCTAACAAAACATGAAAAGTAAATATAGTGTTTTGTATAGTTGTATAGTGTATATGGGATTCTGAAGCAGAAAAAGGACATTAGGCAAAAACTAAGAATATGTGAATAAAGACTTTAGTTAATTATAATATATCAATATTGGTGCATTAACTGTAAAACATGTACTATACTAATATAACATGTTAATAATAGGGGAAATTGGGTGCCTATGGAAAAATATGGGAACTCTCTGTACTATCATTTCAATTTTTCTATAATCTAAAACTGTTGTTAAAATAATCTATTAAATATTGGAGTGGGTTGTATCCAGAACACAGCTATGCCTTTAGATTATTTTTTATTTTTTTAAAGATTGTATTATTTATTTTTAGACAGAGGGGAAGAGAGGGAGAGAAGGAGAAAAACATTAATGTGTGGTTATCTTTCATACACTCCCTACTGGAGATCTGACCTGGCTCACAACTCAGGCATATGCTCTGACTGGGAATGGAACTGGGCGGCCCTTTGGTTACAGGCCAGCACTCAATCCACTGTGCCACACCAGCCAGGGCTATTTTTTTCTTTCTTTAAATTTCCTATTTATGGATCATTCACCATGTACCAGTCATTGTGCTAAATCTTGTATATAAATGATTTCACTTAATCTTTGCAATTGCTTGTGTTAGGCTTAATTCACCCTCTTTTACAGAGGCTGATGAAAAAAGAAAGAGGTAATGTAAATGGTGGGGTCAGGGCTAGAACCAAGGATCTTTCTGTTCCCCAAATTGTGTGTGGTATCTCACAGTATCCTGGCTTTTCAAGAAAACATTATCTTGCCTTCTTAAGAGAAAAGGGTATACTATGGAAATCATGAGGATTGAAGGCTGTTTCCCCATCTCATTTCAGTCACGATTATCTCAAAATTTCCTCAGTTCCAGGTCAGACCTTCAAACTGTAAGGGGTCAAAGTTCAATCTGAAGTACTGTGTTGTACTTCATTTTACAAATGGGTAAACTGAATGATACCAAACAGCACTTGCTCCAAATCACACAGAGGACCAGAAATCCAGGTTCAGTCAGTTTTATTATTTGTCTATTTCCCACAACTTCTTCTCTGTAGTTAAGAAAGAAAGTAGAAGCTGATCTAACCCCATGTCTAGGGGGAAACTGGCCCCACTCATTGCCCCCCCCCACCCCCCAAGTGGGTGACACACTGTGTGAGGGCTGATCCTGCAAAGGAGATGTTGGGACACTTGTTCCCACCAACAAAGCCCACGTTCTCGGTACATCCTTGTCAAGCACCTACTGAGTGCACACATTTCAGACTGTGTGTCAGAGGGAGAGGCCTGCACAGGACCAGGTCTCCTGGGAGGTGCCAGGGGAGGCCAGTGGTGGATACAGATATGGGGAGGAGAGTGCTGATGGCTATAAGACCAGAGGTTACTTTCCTGCGTGCCTAGCGAAGGAGCCTGGGCGTCGAGCTGCACAACCATCATTCTGAAGCCAAGGGCATTCCCGGAGGCCAACCTCGGACCCCACCGTAGCTCAGCTCTTTAAGGGCGGGGCACAAACGCCGGCGTCACAAAGCGCCGACACAACGCAGAGTGGAAGGGAGGAGGTGGGGAAGTGGGAGGAGGAGGAGGGCGAAGAGGAGGGAGGAGGAGGGAGGGGCGCGCGCACGCGCGTCGGGCAGCCAGTCTCCGAGAGCCGCCCCCCTCCCGGCGCGCGCCCCTCCTCCCTCTATCCCTCCCTCCCTTCCTCGCTCTCTCCCTCCCTCCTTCTTCTCGGCTCCGTCGCTCCCGCGGCGCGAGGCGCTCTCTTCTCCTCCGTGGCCGCCACTGCCGCCGCTGCCGCGAGACCCCTGCGCGCCGCGCTTCTCCCGCCCTTCGGCCCCGCGCGTCCTCCGGCCCCGGTGGCCCCTGAGAAGAACCAGAGGGCGAGCGAGCGCGGCGCTCCCGGGCCGGCCCGGCCCCCTCCCCTCACCATCGCCGGCCCTCCGCCGCCTTTCTCCGCTTCCACCTTTTCTCCTCCCCCCCCAAGTTGAGGCCCCCTCGGGGGGGGAGGACCGAGACCAGGAGCGAATTCCCTTAACTCCCTCAACCTCAACCCTACCCCCCTCACCTGGCCCGAGTGTGAGGAGAAGGGCCCGGCCCGCGTCGTGTGTGAGGACACGGGCCGGCCCACGGGCCGTCTTGGGCCTTGTCTGGCCCGCTGGGTGTGTGAAGACCGGGCCCCGGTGCGGCCCGGCCCGAGGGCGAGCCGAGGGGAGGGGCCTGGTCCGGCTCCGCGGGTGCGTGAGGACTGGGGCCCCGGCCCGGCGCCGCCGCCGCCGCGATGGCCCAACAGCAGATGACCAGCTCGCAGAAGGCCCTGATGCTGGAGCTGAAATCCCTGCAGGAGGAACCAGTGGAGGGCTTCCGGATCACCCTGGTGGATGAGTCCGACCTCTACAACTGGGAGGTTGCCATCTTCGGACCCCCCAACACCCTCTACGAAGGCGGCTACTTCAAGGTACCCCAAACCCCTCCCAGAAAAGGTTTCCTTCTCGGCGGCCTCCGCTCCCCGCCGCTTTCGGCTGTTTTCGGGGCCGTGAGTGTGAGCGCGGGTGAGCGGAGGGGGCTCCTCACCTCAGCAGCCCCCTCCCCCCACCGGTGGAGGCAGGAAGGCCTTGCTCACCCAGGGCCTTTTCTTTGTCCTGGGGGCGGGAGTGGGAGGCCAGACTGCATCGGGAAATAGGAAAGCCTCTCTGGCTAGGGTAGTGACGACCCGGGGAGGAGGAGGGCGGTCTTTGTTTTGTTGCCTCAAGTAAGGGTGTAAGGGAAGAAAGGTGGTCAGTCTTTTCCCTCTCGTCCTCACATCAGAACCATCCTTGCGCCGGTTGGAACTGCCCCAGAGGGCAGAGTGACCTGCACTTATTGGATTGGACCTTTCTTTTTTGGGGGGGTGGGGGTGGGGGAGGGGTATTAGTCTGTCATTGCAGAGGCTGCCTGGTGACCTGACATTTTGAGGATTTGATGGGCTTCTGTGGAGTGGTAGTTCCAACTTTGCGTTCCAGTGGGCGGTAGTGAAGGATAGGAAGGAGCCTAGGGGTGTTAACAAGGGTACCTGCATTTTTCTCGCCTTTATCCACTTGAAGGAACTTTAAGAAACCCTCATTCTCTATTTACTTCTGTGGTGTTTCAAAATGCCCTTTGTCCTCACCCTGCCACCAGCTTTACAAGCTTTGTTGTTGTTGTTGTTGTTGTTGTTGTTGTTGTTTTGTTTTTGTTCATACATGTAGAAATATTCACAGAAGGTGGAACTTGTTATGTGGAGAGATTGATTGTTTCCCACTTAAGTGAGACGAAATTAAAACCCTTTTGCTCAGGTGGTTTTAACTCTAGCAAATGGGTGGTCTCACGGATTAAAAGTGTATGAGATGAGATGGTTTCACTGAGTAGGACTGGCTTCGTAAACAGTGACCATACACATTGTTTCCATTGTTTTCCATGACTTTAGAACGTTCTTGAATTCGGTGGGTTTTCTAAAAAATTATTATTTTAATCCCATGGTAGATAACTTGGTAACGTTGAAGTTATTTTTTATTTTGTTATATTTTAAACTATTTTTGAAGCGATGAATCACAGTCTGAAGGTTGAACTTTACTTTTTAAAATTGGCTTCTTAAAAACATTTATTTTGATCGATTTTAGAGAGAGAGGGAGGGGGAGAGAGAGAGAGAAACATCGATTCGTTGTTCCACTTATTCGTGCATTCATTGGTTGCTTCTTGTATGTGCCCTGACCTGGGATGGAACCTGCCACCTTGGCATATCAGGACACGCTTTAACCAACTCAGCTACCCTGCCAGGGCTGAAGGTTGAAGGTTTGAAATGGTCAGTACAGAGACTAAGGGAAATGAGTGCTTAGGAATCCATTTAGTTTTTATTTCTAAAATTAAGTAAAATAGAGGAGTGAGTCAATCGTACTTTGTTTTGAAGGGAGGTGGTGCTATCTTGGCAAAAATTTTAAATGAGTAAGTATCCTAAGTCATGTATTATAGTTACATGTATTTTATAGGGCTACCCAATTACTTTTGTTTTTTACACTTCTAAAGGTAGAAGACTGATTCAGGCTTGAAATTGGGTCAACATTGTAGAAAATGAAAAATTAATTGATAGAGGAATGTTTAATATTCATGCCTGTGATAGTCACTGACTACCTAATAAAAACAAGTATGTTTTTAGGATGTTATGTAAGAGCAATACCCTTACCAATAGTATGCATTATCTTTGTGGTCACCATAAACTGTACTCTTTCAGATGTAGATATTTAAAATCACTAAGAAAATATACAAATTATTAGGTGAGGAATAGTCTCTTGTTAAGTATAAATTTTCACTTATAGATACTGGAAAAATTAGTTGCACAAAATGGAATTTACATGATAATTTTTAGGAGAGTGTTATTTAGCAAGATTTACTGGCCAAAATTTAGTGGTACAAAGTTTAATTTCAAAAAAACTATTGCTTTTCAAAAACTATTAGTAGTTGGGGTAAATGGGTGCCAGTTAGAATAATCACACTTCAGTGGGGTTTGTTTTAAAAAATTCTGTATTCCAAATTACATTTTTGCTTAAGTAACTAAAAGGAATGTGAGAGGCGTCTCAGTTTGGAGCAGGTAACATGTAAAAAGGATTCCCTGTAGCTTACATTGATTGAAATGCTTTTTAATTTTAGTTCTATTTAATAAGAATGGTTTAATCTCCAGTTTTGTTGTTAGATTTCTTTTTTTTTAAATGTCTTATTGTTTATGCTATTACAGTTGTCCAAATTTTCCCCCTTTGCCTCCCTCTGCCCAGTCTGTTCCTGAGATTTCTTTATTTTGAGTGTTTTTAACTTTAATCGTGACATATAAAAATGCATGAAAATTCTTAAGCAGGTTTTTATGTTTTAGTCTTGTGTGAGAATTTTGTTTAATTTTCTTCCGCATTTCCCCTTATTGTATGGCCTTTTATCCCAATATTTCTTCATTGGAAACAGGCAAATTTATGGTCATGAGCAGTTAACATGAGTGATAAGTATTAAACCATTGTTTTTTATTTCACTGTTTTTGTCTTAAATCAAGGCTTTTAGTGTATTCCACTACAGCTGCAGTTAAAAGTTGGCAGAGAACTTTCCCTATTATTCTCCCTTCATATTATAGTGCTTCAGCATTTAGTATACTTCTTTTCAAGTTAAACTCTTTTTCTCTATTTTGCATAATAGTTCCTGAAGGCAGTGGAGTGTCAGTTATTCTTTTTTTTTCCCCGATTACAATTTTTATTTTGCCCTGATTGGTTGTTGCTTAGTGGGTTGGGCATTGTCCCACAAACCAAAAGGTCACTGGTTCGATTCATTGTCAGAGTCAGCACGTGCCCGGGTTGCTGGCCAGGTCCTCATCGGGGGCATGTGAGAGACAACGTATCATGTTCTTGCACAATGATGTTTTTCTCTCTCTCTCCCTTCTTTCCTCTCTCTCTAAAAAAGAATAAATAAAATTTTAAAAAATATTTTTTAAAGATTTTAAATTTATTTTTAGAGAGGGGGAAGAGAGAGAGAAGGAAAGGGAAAGAAACATGGGCCAGTTGCCTCTCACATGCAGCCCAGCCATGTGCCCTGACCTGGGATCAAACCCATGACCTTTTGGTTCAGAGACTGATGCTCAATCCACTGAGCCATACCAGCCAGGGTTAGTTTTTTTATTTATTGATTTTATAGAAAGAGAGAAATAGAGAAGCATTGATTTGTTTTCCACATATGCATTCATTGGTTGATTCTTGTATGTGCCCTAACCAGGGATCTAACTGCAACCTTGGCATGTCAAGAGAGACTATACTCTAACCAACAGAACTACCTGGTCAGGGCCCTGTCAGTCATTCTTTAAATTTCTCCTTAATGTAACTCCTTTCACTTTTACAAATTAGTAGGCTGATCTGACTGATCTTTTTCACTATGAAGTAGTTGGCAATAGTCTGTTTTAACCATGGCATCTGTTGTGCTAGAGACTTGTGAGACCTGTATTTCACAATTTTTTTGATTCATCTTGCTTTTACTTATTTTTTTAATATCTAGAATCAATGAGATTCTTGGCTTGGGGATGGGTTATGGATGTATGGAAGGCAAAGGTAGTAACTTGTGACTGTTTTTTTGCTTATTATAAATTCTTTTGTGGCCTTGCTATTTTTTTGTCCAGTCTCTAGTTTTCATTGACTTACCAAGTGAATTTCTTTGCTGCTTTGAATTTTTCCTTTAAGGTCAGTGATTACAAAACACAAAGTAGGAGAAGATGGCTTAGAACACTGAGAACACCAAAACTGCTCTTGTTGTGGAGCAAGTTGGAATTTTATTATGTTACTGGGAAAAAAATGATGACTTTTAATAAGTTCACCACAGTCCTTTAAAAAATACTATCCACCAGGGCTGGTGTGGCTCAGTTGGTTGGGTACTGTCCCTCAAACCTAAAATTCACAGGTTCAATTCAGATTGGCTCCCCAGGGTGCATATGGAAGGCAGCCAATTGGTGTTTCTCTCTCATATGGATGTTTTTTGCCTCTCTTTCTCCCTCCTTCCCCTCTCTCTAAAATAAAATAAAATTATCAAATAAAATAAAAATAAAAAATACTAAAATTTCTGATAATGATCTTAGTGTGGCTGTGAACTTCCTTGGAGCTCCTGCATTAATCATCTAAAAGCATGAAAGCAGTGAATCTAGAGGTCCAAAAGTGAGTGCCTCTTTCATAATGTGCATACATAAAAGTTGAAGTGATACATAAAGCTTAAAGTATAGCAGTGAACTTTTTGTAGTTGATTTCATTCAATAATCTGATTGAGGATATAAAATAAAATATTTATTACATATTCAGAGTTTTCCTTAATTGGAGCTTCTTTGTCAGATTTATACTAAAGAAACTCTTCAATAATTTTTTTAATAAGATGTGCTACCTACTGCACTAATGAGGCACCTTTATAATAGTTTTTTTTTTTTTTTTAAATAAAGGGTTGCATTATTTTCATTTGTTCTAAAAGAAATGAAACTTTTCTGCACCCTCCTTCCCAAAGAACAAGAACCCTTGTAGTTAACTTTTGGCCTAGTAATGGGCTTTGGATTATGGAATACTCTTTTATGACTGTAATTCTTAATATGTAGTTGAAACAATTATTTTAAGAAGGTGATTGTTAGTCTCTTTGATATATGGATCGTTTTGAGAAATTGACGAATTTTCTCTGGAAAAAACACACACATAAACTAGTTCCTGTACATTTTCAGACAGTTAACTGACAAGCTAAGAATCTTTTCTAGGAGATTTATAGCCAACTAAAAATACTTTAAAATTATAAAAGTAATACTATTTAAAACAACAATTGTATGATGAATCGGTTAAAAATTTCTTAACTTAAAATTTTTTCTTCAATCACTTTGAGAATACCTCTTAGGGCTTTTAGC
This sequence comes from Anoura caudifer, assembly GCA_004027475.1. NCBI lineage: Eukaryota > Metazoa > Chordata > Mammalia > Chiroptera > Phyllostomidae > Anoura > Anoura caudifer. The sequence continues at coordinate 121,674 of PVKU01003671.1, read as the reverse complement.
TATAACCTTTTCTGGAAGTTGAAGTTGTCCTGAGTGAACTAAAGTGAACTAACGCAACACTGCAAATTGAACCACAGTTAATGTCCAATGATTTGGGGCACTAAATGTAATTTTAGTGTTCCCCCCTCCCCCGCCATGGCAAATATGGCACCTCAGTGCTTTATAGAGTGTGCTTTTACAATATTGATTCCAAAATGCATGTTTATCTAGTTTTTAACTTCTCTGAAATTGGGATGTGTATTAGAAACCATGAAGTCTTAGATCAGTTTGGTGGTACTTGGGACCTAGTTGTGGGAGAACCTTGCATTGAAATCTTTTTTTTTCCCCTTCAAAGTCTGACCCAAGGATATGTTTATTGAATTTAGAGAGAGGGGAAGGAAGGAAGGGTGATAAGGAGAGAAGGGGGGTGGGGAGAGAGAAAGAGAAACAGTGATCTGTTGCTTCCTGCATGAATGCATGCACCTGGGATGGAACCTGCAACCTTGTGGTACATGGGAGGACACTCCAACCAACTGAGCTGCCTGGCCAAGGTGCACTGAAATCTTCTGATAACTTTTTAAAATGCTAGCTAGCATCAGTGTCTTAAATTTGATATAAGAATTCTTTTTTTTTAAAGACTTCATGTATTTATATTTTAGAGAGACGGGAAGGGACAGAGGGAGAGGGAAAGAAACATGGATGTGGGAGAAATATTGATCAGCTGTCTCTCCCATGCCCCCAACTGGGGACCTAGCCCGCTACCCAGTCATGTGCCCTGAGTGGGATTCAAACAGGTGAACCTTCAGTATGTAGGCCAGCACTCAATCCACTGAGCCACACCAGCCAGGGCCTTTTTTCTTTTTTTAATAAGAGAAAGTTTAGAAAGTCACAGAGGTAGAAAAAGTGAGTTGTAGAAGAAAGAGGCTCAAGAAACAAGTTACAGAGGCAAAAGACGGGGCCCTTGGAGCTTAGGAGAGAGATGTAAAGGTAACAATGCCTGGGGGCAGAGGGAAGGAAGGGGACAGAAACTGCAAGGGCATGCTCTTTAGAGGGAGAACTCCGATAAAGATTATTCTTGAACAAAGGATTTGGGCCTTTATTTTCTTTGCAACATGTTGATTCCTGTTTGAGACTTGTATTAGTAAACAGTATTCATTGAGCACTCATCAAATAGGCAAAATACTGTAGGAAGAGTTTACTACCTTATAGATAGTAAGGAAAGGTATAAGGATATTGATAAATTTAGAGCTTTTATAAATGATCTTCATAAAAATTTTTGTGTAGACTTTAAAACTACAAATGTGAGGTATACCTATTAATGATACAACTGTAAATGATAATTAAAATCAAAGCTTTTAAGTTTTAAGGCCTGTTAGAGTATTTGTCAACATTAACACTATCTATTACAATAAAATGTTCTGTTCTATCTTTGCAACTTATTATTAGTGGCCATAGTCTAAGGTTGTAGTAGAAGAATCTGTTGGAGACAGGTAAAATAAAGGAGGGTCATCTAAGAAAATGGTCCATCTCTGCTAATATTGTTATAGGAAAATAACAATGAGGAAGAGTTATAAATTCAGAGGTTAGGATTACAGAACTTTCTCTTGCTGAAAGATATTTAAAAGTTTCGATTCTTTTATGTTCCTGGACTCTTTTGAACTGTTCTGTGTTTTAGATAGATGTCCAAGTAAGACTGAACCTCTTTGAATGTGTCCTGTCATTACTTTATTTCAGCTTTTTTCAGGGACAAGTTGTTATTCAGAGTTTATGCTTAATGTACCTTTAAATAAGTTGATTCTGAAGTAAATGGAATGGTAGATACTGAGTTGAAGAGATTATTTTGGTTCATATTGCCAAGGTTTGATATTAGGTAAATGTTCTTCTATATGAGAATTAGAAAATTCAGATTTTGGAGTATGTACTTAAGATAGAAAGTACACTTTACTTATTTTTGAATAGCCCACTTTAAAACCTTTACTTCATTTTTTAAAAAAGATTTTATTTATTTTTAGAGATAGAGAAAGGGAGGGAGAAAGAAATGGAGAGAAATATTGATGTGAGAGAGAATCATTGATTGGTTGCCTGTATGTGCCCTGATCAGGGACCAAACCTACAACCTAGACATACGTCTCCTGACGGGAAGTTGAACCAGCAACCTTTGCTTTGCGGGACAATGCGCCATAACCATCTGAGTCACACTGGTCAGGCTCATTTGTTTTAGTAACAAATATGAAAATGTGTTTGTTGTTACATAAGTAATAAATTTAATTACTACTGTGAACTTCTTGGTAAGTTAAGTAGAATGAGCACTTAAAACATGCTAAAACTTTGAATACTATATCTAATTGCAGGTATACACTATAATCTTTAGTACAGTAATGTAGGTATTAGCAGCTAACATTTACTGAGTACTTACTATGTGCCACACACTTTACACAGAATATACCATCTAATCCTCCTGTGAGGTATGGTTACTAATATCTTTGATAGGTTCTGTGAGTTTCAGGGAAATGACATAATGAAACCAATTTTATCATAGGCCAGCTGATAAGAACAAGAGTTAAGTTTCTACAGTGTTACATCAGTGTTATAAAAAAGCAATGTTGAATTAAATTAACTTATTTGAGGGTGTACGTTTTCGTGAGCAATGGACTTACATGTTTAGTGGTAGTCCCATAAGATTGTAATGGACCTGAAAAATTCCTTTTGTCTAGCAATGTCATGGTCAAATGCATAATTTACATGTTTGTGGTGCTGTTGTTGTAAACCTGCACTGCCAGTTGTATAAAAGTATAGCACATGCAATTATGTACAGTATATAATAAGTTGATAGTAAGCAACTGTTAATTGGTTTATGTATTTATTATACTATTTCATGTTATTTTAGAGTGTACTCTTTTACTTATAAAAAAAGTTTGCTATAAAACACTATGCTGTGTTACACATGCAGCAGCCTCAAAGTCTTAGGTTTACCACATCTCTTGATTGCATCGTTTTACTTGTGTTTGATTTAATCTCATGCTGTTTTGTTCATCATGGTCCTTAAGCCTACAGAATCACTGCTAATGTTACTCTTAGGAAGCCATGCTGAGTCATTGACCTGGAAATGAAATTAGAGTGATTAAGAACTAGGAAGGTAGAAAATCACTGATGGTTGTTGTTCACCAGTCAGGCATGCCTCATTTCACCATAGCTATGATCTTGAAGAACAAGCACAAAATGACAGAATGTGTTACAGGAGCTGCTTCATTGAAGGTAACGAGACTAACAAAAATTTGAGACAGGCCCTATATCAGCCATGGAGAAACTTCTAATGACGTAGATTGAAGATGAGGCTCAGAAGTATATAGCCCTCTCAGCATTATGATGATTGTGGCCAAAGCAAAAAGTTTGTTTACAGCGTTGAAGGAAAAGACTGGACCCAACGGTGATGTCGAATTTATTGCTAGCTCTGAGTGGTTTAAATGATTCAAGTGTTGTTACTCATTACATAATGAAAAGTGAGTGGTGAATCTGAGAGTGCTGATGTGAAGGTGACTGAAGATTTATTGCAAATATTAGATGTATTGATTGTGGAGGAAAATTACTAAATCAGAGCAAATATTCAATATAGATGAAACCTCCCTATTCCGAGAACAGATGCCTGAAAGAACTTTTCATCTGCTAAGGAGGCCAAATCAATGCCAGGTTTCAAGGCTTTTAAGGACAGAACACTCTCGCTTGGGAGTAATGTTGCAGGCTGCAAATTGTGGCACAGTGAGAACTCCAGGACCTTCAAGCATATCAGTAAGCACATGCTGCCAATGTACTGTAGGAACAGTAAGCAAGTCATAGATGACCAAGCTCCTCTTCCAAAATGACCTCCTGGATTGCTGTGCCAGTGAAATGAAAAAGTACTGTTTGGAGAAATATAGTATGAGGCCTATCCAGAAAGTATTCAGCCATGTAATAAGAAAAATAGAGACATTTGTTAAAGAAGATACAAGAAATATTGTACATAGGATAAGGCTGCCTCAGTCCTCTTCAAAGAAGGCACTTTAGGACCTCATTCAGTTCTCCTAATCACCATCAGCTGCCCTGACATATTTTCCTGAATCTCATCAACGATCTGAAATTTCTTCCCTTTCAAAAGTGATTTTAGTTTTTGGAAAAGCCGGAAGTCTCGGTGCCAAATCTGGGCCCTAGGGGGGGCTGAGTCACCTGGGTGATTGGATGTTTTGCCAAAACACTCCTCATGAGACATGCTGTGTGAGTAGATGCATTGTTGTGATGAAGCTGCCAATCACCAGTTGCCCATAGCTGTGGTCTTCTGAATCATCCAAATAGTTTCTGCAGAGGAATGTTCAAGCTTAATGCAAAATTGGATACAGATTTTGTTGCTGTAATCGCTCAGTCATTTTGAATGCGTCAGCCACACGGTACACATGCTCACCCAATGGCATCTATTGCCCTCACTGACTAGTACAGTGAAGTCATCATTGTTCACCCATGTGCATTCTAGTCCACTCTTCTTGGCTGCCAGATTACGTTGATATTACGCAAACTGTTCTCATGGTTGTGCTTTTTCTGGACAGACCTCGTACACCTTTTAAGATGTTGCTTATTGTTGATAATGTTCCTGAACATCCTCTTTATCGGTGATCTTCATCTCAATATCGATGTGATGTGTCTCCCTCCCAATACTACTACTTTGATCCAAACAGTTACAGCAGTTTATAAGGTCTAGTGCCCAATGAGGATCTTTGCTCAGGCTATTGTAAGTGAGGAAAACACATGCAATTTTGGAAGGATTACAACATCTATGATTGCATCAGAAACCTTGCTTGGGCTTGGGGTGATGTCACCAAGGAGTGTATGAATGGCATCTAGAGGAAGATACTCAAGAGGTTCATCTATGACTTAAGAGGATTTGCCAAGCATGAGGAGGTTGCAAAAATCAACATGGCTGTGGTTGAGATGGCAAGCAGCTTTAACCTGGGTGTGGATGAGGATGACATTGAGGCGCTCCTTGAGGTAGTTCCTGAGGAGTTGACTAATGAACAGTTGTTGGAACTGGAACAGGAACACATAGCTGAAGAAGAGGCAAGAGAAAGGGACACTGCAGGAGAGAGAAGAAAAAGAAGAAGGACCCCCAAGAAAATTCACAGTGAAGAGTTTAGCAAAAGCTTTTATAGACATCAATAAGCTAAAAAGTTTGAGCCCTGGTTGGTGTGGTTCAGCAGACTAAGCACCAGCCTGTGAACCAGAGGGCTGCTGGTTCAATTCCCAGTCAGGGCACATGCCTGGGTTGTGGGCCAGGTCCTCTGTGGGGGTGCATGAGAGGCAACCACACATTGATGTTTCTCTCCCTCTCTTTCTCCCACCTTTCCCCTCAGTCTAAAAAATAAATAAAATATTTTTTTAAAAAAGTTTGAGGCATGGATCTCAACACTGGAAGGATTTCATTAGTAGAGAGAAATGTTCCTGGTACATTATCCACTTAGTAACAAATCTATGATTAAAAAAATCAAGCAAACCACCATGGGCATATATCTGAAAAGAGTGACACCTGAAGAAGAGCCTGAGGCAGGTCATTCAGGAGGTTTTATAAAGACAGCATTGTTATAAGGGGTGACAGCTCCATGTGTGTATTGGCTTTGAAGACTTTCCAGTAGGACAATTTGTGGAGGTGGAAGACAGTGGTGTTGATGTTCCTGACCCTGTGTAGGCCTATGCCAATATGTGTGCTTGTGTCTTAGTATTTAAACAAGTTTTCTTTAATCTTCAGCTGAGGACATCTTTTTCTTTTTAAAGATTTTATTTATCTTTAGAGAGAGGGGAAGAGAGGGAGAAAGGCAGAGAAACATTGATGTGAGAGAGAAACATTGACCAGTTGCCTCTTGCACACCCCCAACTGAGGACCTGTCCTGCAAACCAGGAGTGTGCCCTGCCTGGGAATCAAACCAGTGTGACCTCTCAGTTTTCAGGCTGGCACTCAATCCACTGAGCTACACAGGCCAGGGCCAAGACTTTTTTTAAATTGTTTTTTAGAGAGAGGGGAAGGGGGAGAAAGAAACATTGATTAGTTGCCTCCTGTACATGCCTGGACCAGGGATCGTAAGCACTTGGACCAGGAATTGAATCTGCAACCTTTCGGTTATGGGATGACACCAACAGAGCCATGATGGATAGGGCTGTGTCTTAGTTTTTTAACAAAAAAAATTTAAGAGGTAAAAAATAAAAAATAGAAAAAGCCTATAGAATATGGATGTAAAGAAAGGGAATATTTTTGTATAGCTGTACAATGTGTTTGTACAACTATAACACTTGTTTCAAGCTATGTGTTAGTCCACAAGAGTCAAAAAGTTTTAAAAAACTAAGTTCATGAAGTAAAAATTTACAGTAAGCAAGGATTAGTTTTTTGAAAAAAAATTTATAAAGTTTAGTGTAGCCTAAGTATACAGTGTTTATAAAGTCTACAATAGTGTAATTTCCTCAGCCTTTCCATAAACTCATCACTCTCTCGCTGATGCACCCAAAGCAACTTCCAGTCTGCAAATAACCTTGTATAGACACTGTACAGTCTAGATTTCTTTAAAGGCACTCTGATGTTCGCACAATGATAAAATTATCTGGTGACTTTGTTAAGCGACACATGACTATATAGGGAAACTGAGTCACAGTTTATTTAACTTGCTCAGGGGTTCTCAGCTAGAAAGTTGTAATACTAGGCTGTTGGACTCTGGAGCCTGTGTTATCTATTACAGAGACTTTTTTACCAGTTAGAATGATGTTTAGAGATATAAAAGTGGAGCTTTAAGAAAATAAAATTAATGCAGCAGTTTACAAGGAACTATTTTAAATTGTACTTAAGTTTAAAGGTCACAAAAGTAATTATCTTCCCTTCATATTATGGGGAGAGATTGTTATGATTTCAGTTTATATTTTTTAAATTCACTGGAAAAATTAGAATTTTTTTTGTTCTTGCACTACTTAAGTTAGAGAATGATAAATCATATTGTAGAAGGATTTTTTAAATTGGCAAATTGATAACTTTAATATCGACTTTCTCATTAGTTTTAAGTGGGATGGTGCTAGTGTTGAGAAACACAAATCTAGGAAAAAGTCTTGGAATTAGAAATGAAGATAAAACACCTCTGAAGTGACAGGGGTGGGTGGGAAGATGATAGAGGGAGTTACATATTTTAATACAATATTGATTTATGCTCTTAAAGTAATAATGTCTTAATATTTTTTCAAGTGTATTTAAGCACCATAGGAAACTTAAGCAGTTTACAACTTTTTTGTGGTTCATTCAGTTGATTCTGTTAAGTGGTATTCTCTTTACCTCTATAAAGCATCCTTAGATCAGTGCCATAGTTATATCTATTCTGTATTTAGAATTCCAAATTTTATAATTCTTTAGTTACCTGCTTTGTTATATATTTGCTACACGGTCAGCTGATTTCTATTTTTTAATTTATAAAAATTTTATTTATTTATTTTTAGAGAGAGGGAAAGGAAGGGAGAGAAAGATCAATGTGTGGTTGCCTCTTGTGCGCCCCCTCCTGGGGACCTGGTCCACAACTGAGGCATGTGCCCTGACTGGGAATCAAACTGGTGACTCTTTGATTTGCAGGCTGGCACTCAATCCACTGCGCCACGCCAACCAGGGCTCAGCTTATTTTTCATTTGAGGGATAAGTCCCAAAAAATAATTCAGATTGTAAAAATTGAATGATTACTACTATTGTGTTGGAAGTAACCATGGCTCCATTTATAATATTAAGAATTGGTAAAGTTACAAAAAGATGTACAATATGTGGTAATCCTTTATGGAAACAGAATGACTAGAAGCTTAGAAAACAGATTTTTAAGTTTACTTATAACCATACCTGATACACTTTATAAAGCAAAAGAAAAAATTTGTTACTCAAAAGAATATCCTTCAAGTGATTTGAAGGTACCACTCCTTATTTACCTTTGACACCAAGTTGAATCTGAGAATCACTTTTGGATGTTAAACAAAACACACATTACAGAAGTAAAGATTCAGCACTAATAGGAACATTAAGAAGTTGTGCAATAGGCTCTGAAGACAATTCTCAAAAAAGAATCCTAAATTTTTGTGAGCAGTGGCAGTATAGCACTGTTGGAGTGAGTAGATAGCCACCCTTCCAAGGTGTTTGTTTTGAAGGGGACAAAGCTGATTTGAGTTCTTCTAGTAGGGTTTTATTTTTTTATTTATTTAGTTTTAAAGATTTCATTTATTAATTTTTAGAGAAGGGAAGGGAGGAAGAAAGACATGATATACCAGAGAAACATTGATGGGTTGCCTCCTGCACTCCCTCAGCTGGGGACCTGACCCACAACCCAGGCATGTGCTCTGACTGGGAATTGAACCAGCGACCTTTTGGGTCGCAGGCCAGCGCTCAGTCCACTGAGCCCCACTAGCCAGGGCTAGGAATAGGATTTTTTAAAAAAACACTTAAATTACTTAAACAGGTCCATCTTGGTCTTATCACTTAATTAATCTTGCCTCTATTGGCAAAACAGGGAAATAGTGATATATTTCCACCATTAAGGACTAACCCCTGTGGGAAAAAACATTAGTACCAATGTTTTAAAAAAAGTACAGCCCCAGTTGGACAGCTGAGTTGTTTAGAGCATCTTCTGGGTATGCCAAGTTTGCTGGTTCAGTCCCCAGTCAGGGCACATACAAAAATCAACCAATAAGTGCATAAATAAGTGGAGTAATAAGTTGACGTCTGTCTGTCTTTGTCTCTGTCTCCCTTTCTGTCTGTATCTCCCTCTCTTTCCCCAACTGCCCCTACCCTGCTTGCCCTCTTTAATTTTTTTAAAAAATTGATTTTAAAAATAGGGGGGTGGGCTGGGCAGAGGAGAGCAAAGGGGGAAAATTTGGACAACTGTAATAGAACAACAATAAAATATGTAATTAAAATAATATAATAACTATGTCCTCAGGTCCTACCCTGAATACTTTGGAATTTATTAATCATATTTTAAAATTTAAATAAGAATGGTAGAAAATTTTCTAAATAAGAACAGAAAAATCATACTGAAGATATGGAAATTCTGTGGACTTTAAATAGATTTAAGTAAGGCCCTAGCTTGGTAGTCCAGTTGGTTAGAGCATTGTCCCTATATACCAAGGTTGAGGGTTTGATCCCTGGTCAAGGCACATAAAAGATTCAACCAATGAATGCATAAATAAGCAGAAGAAATCGATGTTTCTCTCCCTCTCCTTCCCTCTCTCCCCCTCTCCCCCTCTCCTTCTCTCTCTCTCTTTCTCTCTCTTATATCAATCAATAAATTAAAGGTTTAAGGAGTCTTATATTAAAAGGGCTTTAACAAGGGGAAAACACTTCTTGAGTTTTGAATTGTTTATTTCAGCCTTCTTTTTTTCTCTCAAACTTTTTTCCGTTTTTTAAAATTTATTTTAATTGTTGTTCTTGTACAGTTTTCTGTCTTTTACTCCTATCCCAGCCCACCACCCCAGTCCTCCCTAGCCTTTCTTCTTTATTGATTTTTTTTTTTCCGGAGAGACAGAGAGAGAGAAACAGTGATTGTTGTTCTGCCCATCAGTGCATTCCTTGGTTGATTCTTTTATGTGCTCTGACTGGGGGTGGAACCTGCAACCTTGGCTTATTGTGATGATGCTCTAACCAACCAAGTACCCAGCCAGGGCCACCTTTCTTATATAACTTTTTCCTTCTTTTCTTTTCTTTTCTTTTCTTTTCTTTTCTTTTCTTTTCTTTTCTTTTCTTTTCTTTTCTTTTCTTTTCTTTTCTTTCTTTCCTCCTCCCCCTCCTCCTCCCCCTCCTCCTCCCCTCCCCTCCTCTTCCCCCTCCCTCCTCCTCCTCCAAATTTTATTTATTCACTTTTAAAGAGAGGGGAAGGGAGGGAGAGAAACATCAATGTGTGGTTGCCTGTAGCATATCCCCAACAGGGGACCTGGCCTGCAACCCAGGCATGTGCCCTGACTGAGAATCAAACTGGTGACACTTTGGTTCACAGACTGGCACTCAATCCACTGAGCCACACCAGCCAGAGCTAACTTTTTTCTTGTTATTTTTTATTAGTAAATTATAAAGTTAGTTATGTACAGAGATGTTCCTTAAATAAAAAAGTAGTGAGTGGTAAAACTGGAAAAGTTACTCAAAGATTTGTAAACATTATAGTAAGATAATTATTTGTAGCTTTAAAAAATTTTTCTGTTGCAATGAAACCTAATTGTGTGTGAGTATAAACCCTTAAAATTATGAGTTCTTAAAGAAATTTACTTACCTTTGTGTCCTGGCTAGTGGGGCTCTGTGGATTGAGCACTGGCCTGTGAACCAAAAGGTCACTGGTTCAATTCCCAGTCAGGGTACATGCCTGGGTTACAGGCTAGGTGCCCAGTTGGGGATATGTGAAAGGCAGTGCTTAATTGGTTAATTGATGTATATCTCATACATCACTGTTTCTTTTCCTCCCTTTTTCCCTCCCTTCCCCTCTGTTTAAAAATAAATAAATACAATCTTTTAAAAAAAGAAATTTACATACCTTTGAATTTCCTTAGCATTTGGCATAAAACCTAAAAGAATAATACTTAATTTTTGGAGGGGGGAGGGCGGTTATATTCTTTTAGAGTGGCAGGCCCCCTCCCTCCAAATTCTATGTGCAATTTTACAGTATTACTGATATCTGAATTTTCTCCATAGGCCTTAGGTGAGTCAACCCCTAGTCTATAACATAGTAGTGGACTAGTCGCTAAATATTTGGACTACTCAGTTCCCTCTAATTTTGGGGGGGAGTGGAGGGAGAAATTATATTTCATCTGGGTTTTTCTATCAGTGTCATTTTATCTGTAACTGCCAGGTTGCCCCAATGACACTTAATGTTCTTGGTAGCTGAAAGTTTAGGTAAAAATTAATTAAGGTTAAATCTTTGTTATATAGTAATATATAGCAAATTAGGATTTCTGTATAAGGGCTCCTCTTGTCATCTAAATATAAAATTTATTTAGGAGAGGTTAAGAATCTTGGAGCAGCAGTAATAAATAGCAGTAATAAATTAGCAAAATCTGCTAGCTGTAGCAACTGTGCCTTCTGTAGTCCCATGAATATGAAGTTTGCTTAACCTCATTTGGAAAATCTAATGAATAAAACAAAACAATTAAGCTCAGTTTTTTATTTGTTCTTTTAAAGATTTTATTTATATATTTCTAGAGAGTGGGGAAGGGAGGGAGAAAGAGAGAGAAACATCAATGTGTGGTTGCCTGTCATGCATGCCCCCCCCCACCCCGGGGACCTGGCATGCAACCCAGGCATGTGCCCCAACTTGGAATTGAATTGGTGACCCATTGATTCACAGGCTGGCCCTCAGTCCACTGAGCCACATAAGCCAGAGCCAAGCCCAGTTTTTTAAAAAGTTTATTCTTTTTTTTAAGTGATTTTATTTATTTATTTTTAGGGAGAGGGGAAGGGAGGGATGAAAAGTAGAGAGAAACATCAGTGTGAGAGATACGTGAGAGATGTCGCAGTTGCCTCTCACACACCCCCAACTGGGGGCCTGGCTTGCTCTCCAGGCATGTGCCCTGACTGGGAATTGAACCCATGACGTTTTGGTTTGCAGGCTAACACTCAGTCCACTGAGCCACAGCAGCCAGGACAAGCCCAGTTTTTTTAAATGTTACTTTTAAGAATATCAAAAGACATTAGATCTTTTAAAAGCAGGCTAGAAGTACATTTTAGAAGTGCAGACTTTTTATTTTTTTGAATTTTTATAAATTTATTTAAGCCTAAACTGACATGATATGCTGCAGAGCAAGATCTTAAATGTTCCCCAGAAGTGCAGAATTTCTTAGAAAGCAGGTGTTTTTGATACATTAATAGAATCAGCCTAATTAGAAAACTACATTTTGTAGCTATACTTTGGATAATCTACATGCATGCATTTTGTTAATAATTTTGGTGTTTAGCCAAATACATACACATACGAGGTCTGTTCAGAAGGTATCCAGCCATGTAATATGAAAAAAAGAGACATTTGTTGAATAACATAAAAAGATGCAAGGAAGAGCCCTAGCTGGTGTGGCTCAGTGGATTGAGCACTGGCATGCCAACCAAAGAGTTGCTGGTTCGATTCCCATTCAGGGCACATGCCTACAGGGCCAGGTTCCCAGTGTGGGGCATGGGAGAGGCAACCACACACTGATGTTTCTCTCCTTCTATTTCTCCTTCCCTTCTCTCTCTAAAAGTAAGTATGTAAAATCTAAAAAAACCCCCAAAACTTAAATTTAAAAAAAGGATTCAAGAAACATTATACTTAGGGCAATGATGCCTTGATCCCCTTCAGAGTAGGCACCTAGGGACCTCACATAGTTCTCCAATTGCCATTAGCTGCCCCTTTGTATTTTCCTGAATCTCATCAGTGATCTGAAATCTTTTCCCTTTCAAAAGTGATTTTAGGGGGCCAAGTCACCTGGGTGATTTGATGTTTCACCAAAAAAACACAACATGTAATGCACGAGTGGGCACATTGTGATGAAGCTTGCCAATCACCAGTTGCTTATAGTTGTGGCCTTCTGAATCATCCTAATAGTTTCTGCAGAGGAATGTTCAAGCTTAATGCAAAATTTGATGCAGATTTGTTGCTCTTCTTGTTCAGTCACTTTGAATGCCACAGCCACACAATACACATGCTTACTCAACAGGGTCTACCACCCTCACTGACTAGTACATGAAGTTGTCATTGTTCATGCATGTGCATTCCAGTCCACTCTCCTTGGCTGGCAGGTTACATCTATGTCATGCAAACCTTTTTCGTTACATTAACAAGGGCTGGGCTTTTCCTGGACTTTGTATTGCCACCCAAGTATAAAGTCTCCTTAATATAAGATTAGCTACATCTTGCCTATTCTGTTGTTGTGTGTACCTTGAATGAATCAACTTTTACCAAGGTGGAGTAGGGAGGGAATTTTTAAAATATGTTGTTTCTTTGTTTTGAATTGTTAAAACAAGCTCTACTGGGTGATTGTTCCAGCCACCAAATATGCCTTGAAGACATTTAAGTCTTGAGTTTTTGCCTGCCTGTTAGACACTTCCACTAGTATATTCTATTTATACTAAAGATTTAAACACTAAACTGGACTCTACTTCTCCCTGTTAGTCTCTTCCATGTTTATTCTCCTGGTTTATTGTAAGTGTCTACCCGGTCACATAAGCCTAGAAGCTGGAAATCAGTTCAGATGATTTCTGCTTTCTATTTCTACATATCCAATTATTTTTAGCACCTCATGTCTCTGGTATTTAGCCCCTCTTCATTCCTACTGCCTCCATGTAAGCTCACACTCAGTTGTCACTCTCTTGGACTGTGACAGTAACTTCTTTACTCTGTTTTATGCCCTTGCGGTGCCACCAAAGTAACCTTTCTAAAGTGCTAATCTGACCTGTCCAATCTATCAGTTTATATTTCACAAAATTAAAAATTCTTTGGCATACAAGGCCCTTTATAATCTGGTTCTGGCATGATAGGTAATCTTTGATAGGGCTATTGGCAAACACTGTTGTCTATCTGGAATGCTTTTTCAACTTTTCTCCTCTCTTCAGTCCAGTGAATTCTAGCTTATGTTATTTTAAGACCCAATTTACTGAGTTACCTCTTGAAAACTTCTTGGGTTCTTTCCCTCTTCCCCCAATTAGGTTATTTTAAAGTAAACCCTAGATAGCATATTCTTTCATCCCTAAATGAAGTCTCTAAAAGATAAGGACTTTTAAAACACATAATCATATTAGTCTGGTACTTGCTAAATCATAATTCCTTAATATTATGTAATATCCAGTCAGATCCACCCAGCTGTCTCATATGTGTGTATAAATATACATACATGAGGCATATATGTATAATTATAAAGGTATACATACACACACATACTTTTAAGTTAGTTTGAACCAAGGTCCAAAATAAGGTTCACAATTGCATTTGGTTCATGTACCTACTAAGACTCTTAATCAATAGATTTCCCTTTCTCCTTTCCCCCCCTTAAATCCTCACCCCAGAATATGTTTATTGATTTCAGAGAGAGAGAGAAAGACAGACATCGATGCGTGATATGAACATTGGTCAGTTGTCTCCTGCACGTATCCAAAATGTAGATTCAGCCTGCAACCAAATATGTGCCCTGACTGGGGATAGAACCTGCAACATTGGTATATTGGGACAATGCTTTAACATACCCGGCCAGGGTCTTTTAAAAGTTCCTGAAACTGTGAAGAAAGTCACTTTGTGTTGATAACTATTCAGAAATAATTTCTAAAATCTTTTTTCTTCTGAAATTGCTATATTTTATGTAAGATGTTACATGCTGTATATTCATTTTAAACAAAAACAACAACTTATCTTTGCCCTGGTTGGTGTGGCTCAGTGGATTGAATGCTGGCCTGTGAACCAAAAGGTCGCTGGTCTGATTCCCAGTCAGGGCACATGCTGGTACTGTGAGCCATGTTCCCACAGGACCACAGGACATTTACACAATGCAATTCTACTCGGCCATAAATAAAAAGAAAATTTTACCTTTTGTGACAGTGTGGATGGACATGGAGAACATTACGTTAAGTGAAATAAGCCAGTCAGAGAAAGACAAATACCATGTGTTTTCACTCATGTGGAATCTAATGAACAAACTGAACTAACAGACAAAACAAAGACTGGCTTGTAGTTAGAGAACAGATGACAGTGAGTGAGGCAGGGAGGTTTGGGGGTAGAGGGATTGCACAAAAAGGAAAAAGGACTCATGGACATGGACAACAGTGTGGTGATTGCTGGGACTTGGGAGATATAAGGGGACTAAATGATAATAGAAAAAATATAATAAAGATTTTTTAAAAAGAAAAGAAAAATCCTGAACAGAAACTTCTCCAAGGAGGACATACAGAGGGCCCAAAAACATATGAAAGAATGCTCAACATCATTAGCCATCCCAAGAGTGCAAATTTGCAAATTAAAACCACAATGAGATACCACCTCACACAGGTCAGAATGGCCATCATTAACATGTCAACAAACAAGAAGTGCTGGCGTGGCTATGTGAAAAAGGAAACCCTAGTGTACTGTTGGTGGGAATGCAGAGTGGTGCAGCCATTGTGGTAAACAGTATGGAATTTCCTCAAAAAACTAAAAATGGAGATGTCTTTTGATCCCACTGCTGGGATTATACCCTAAGAATCCTGAAACATGAATTCGAAAGAACCTGTGCACCTCAATGTTCAGAGCAGCGCTATTTATAGTAGCCAAGTGCTGGAAACAGCCTAAGTACCCACCAGTAAATGAGTAGATCAAAAAATTGCGGTACGTTTACACAGTGGAATACTATGCAGCAGAAAGAAGGAAGGAACTCCTACCTTTCATGACCGCATGGAGTGAAATAAGCCAGGTGGTGAAAAACAAAGACTGTGTAGTCTCACCTATAAGTGGAAGCTAATGAAGAAAATAAACAAATCAGAAAATAGAAGCAAAGGCATGGAAACAAGGAATAGACTGACCATGACCAGAGGGGAGGGCGGAGTGGTGTAACGGGAGGGAAGAAGGGGAAAGGTCCAGTCAAGGAACATTTATAAAGGACCCATGGATTTGGAAAACATGGTGGGGATTGACTGGGAGTGGGTTGGGATGCAGGTGGGTGTGGTAGGGGAGAGTAACAGTGCGGGGGGGGGGGGATTGGAACAACTGTAATATATGCAAAGATGCTCATTAATCATTAGGGAAATGCAAATTAAAACCATAATGATGAGCATACTATTTACATACCTTTTAGAATGGCTAAAATATTGTACTGATAGTACTGAGTGTTGGTGAGGATGAGGTTTAACTGGAACTTTTATACTTCTGGTGAGAATGCAGGCTCTGGAAAAGCCTGGCAGTTTATTACAAAGTTAAATATACAATTACCATATATTCCAACAATCTCACTTCTAAGAATTTTTTATAGTACAATACAAACTTCTGTAAATACTAAGTTTACGCAAAAATATGAATGCAAATATTTGTAGCAGCACTATTTTTAATTACCCAAGCTGGAAAAAATCCAAATATCCTTTGGTGGGTAAATGTGTAAGCAAACTGATAAATTTATATTATGGAATGCTTAATCAGCAATAAAAAGGAAGCAACTGTTGATACACAAGTAACAGATAAGTATCAAAGGCATTATGGCAGTCTCATAAGATTACATTCTGAGTAAGTCCATTTAGAGGACATTCTGAAAAAGACAACTGTAGCATACAGAACAGATCAGTCGTTGCTGGTGGTTAGAGTTGGAGGGAGGGTTTGACTACAAAAGGGCAGTGTGAAAGAATTCTTTGGGGGTGTTGGAATTGTTTTGTATTCTATTTATGGTGGTGGTTATAAGAATCTGTGTACATGCTGAAACTTACAAAAGGGTACACCAAGAAGTGAATATTGTGCTATATAAATTTTAAAAGTAATCAATTGCAGATTTAATAATAAAGTTTTGTTTTGAAAAGTAAGATAAAGTAAAAATATTCTTGTGAAAAATGCAGACTTTGTTGTATTTTCTGGGTACTTATGTGGATACACCTATTTCTGAGATTGAATGAGCTAAATAAGCAAAAAGCAGTTCAGGGACTTTTGTCAGTCAGGGACTTTTAAAAGAGGCTATTGTAAGGGTCTACATCCATTTAACCATATGTCCTGTGCTTATCTCTTATGACTGCTCTCTACCAGGATCATTGTTAAGAATATAGTGAAAAGATACAATTTTATTTTATCCTTGCTTTTTTAATTAAAAGGAAAAGATGTCTAGGATTTTAGATTTTTTTTTAATCCTCACCTGAGGAGAAGGGAGAGGAGGCTGGGAGAGAAACATTGATCCAGTTGTCTCTTGCATACTCCTCCCAAACCTTCCCCCCTTCATTGGGAGACCAACCCAGCCCTCAGTCTAGACATGTGCCTTGACCAGATGACATTCCAACCAACTGAGCCACCTGGCCCTGGACACTTCTTGGGTTTTTATGGATTGTGATTTTAGAGTCTATAAGCAGCTTTACAGACTGTAGCTTGAAGGGTGCCACTTTTCATACTTACTTCTCAGTGGAGTTAGAGAATAGGCATTATATATTTTAGTAATCTTTGAGTTTTATTGTGATAATCCTCATTTTAATATTAATTAACAGAGAGGTAGTATAATATAGGGGTTAAAAATATAGAGTCAGTACCTTGACTGGTGTGGCTCAGTGGATTGAGTGCTGGCTTCATTGGTTTGATTCTTGGTCAGGACACATGCCTGGGTTGTAGGCTGGGTCTCCACTTGGGGACCTGCGAGAGGTAACCAGTTGTTTTTCTTGTACATTAATGTTTCTCTCCCTCCCTTCCCCTCTTTCTAAAAATAAATTAATTAATTTAAAAAAGGTCAGCTAGGTTCTAGTTCATGCTCTACAGCTGTGATCTTTGACAAATGACCTTAACCTTATTTTTTTGTTTGATCAGAGATATGGAATCTACCTTGTCAGGGATACTGTGAGGATTAAATATGTTAGTACATATAAAAGTACTTAGACTGTGCCTGCTTTGTAAAAAGCACTCAATAAATTTTAGTTGCTATTAGTGTTAGCAACACTGTTTTGAGTGGTATTTTTATTTAAATAATATACTTGCAAAGTGAAAAATAATATAGAATATTAGGTAAAAAGTTTTATATGCCTACTACTCTACCAATTCCTCCCATGTTCCTGGTTTTAATTCCTAGAGGTTTTTAAAAAAACTTACTTGAAAAAAATATTTTTTAAGTTGTGATAAAATAATATAAAACTTCCCATTTTAACCATATAGTTCAGTACTTAATGCCATTGATTTTTGTAGTATCTTAAAATTTTATTTATTTATTTTTAGAGAGAGGGGAAAGGAGGGAGAAAGAGAAGATGAGAAACATTGGTGTGTGTGATTGGTTGCCTCCTGCACGCCCCCAACTGGAGACCTGGCCTGCAACTCAGGCTCGTGCCCAGACTATGACCCTAACGGTGACCTTTTGGATATCAGACTGGCACTCAGTCCACTGAGCCACACCAGAGAGGGCTAATTTTTTATTGTAACAATAAGCTGTACTGATTTTAAGTGTGTGATTTGATTAGTTTTGACAAAAGTATACCTCTCATTTAGCCCTACCATAGTCAGATTGTAGAACATTTCCGTTGTTTCATAAAGTTCCCTCATATTCATTTCCAATCATTTTCTTTCACACCATCCCAGGCAACAACAGTTGTTTTGTGTCACCTATCACCATAGTTCTAGATTTGCTTGTTCCAGAGGTTCATGTAAATGAAATCATACAGTATACATTCTTGGGTTTGACTTCTGTTGCTCAACATAATGTTTTTGAGATCCACATGTTACAAGTATAGTGTTCCTTTTGATGAGTCATATCCCATTGTATCATTCATTATATCTTCATTTGTTTACCTGTTGATAAACATTTGGATTGCTTCCAATCTTTGGCTACTCAGAATAACGTGGTTATGAACATTTTTTCCTCCCAATCCTCACCTGAGGATATAGTTATTGATTTTAGAGGGGGGGAGGAGAGAAGAAGAGAGAAACATCTATGTGAGAGAGAAATGTTGATTGATTGCTTCCTGTATGTGCCCTGACTGGGAATTGAACCCACAACCTTTTTGTGTATGGGATGATGATCCAACCAACTGAGCCACCTGGCCAGGGCATGAATATTCTTATTAAGGTCTTTTAGTTTATTTCTGTTGGTAAATACCTGAGTGTGGAATTTGTTGTATATGTTTATTTCTGCTGTTTTATTTAATTTCTAAGAGTACTCTGAGTTTTAAAAACAACATTCTGTTTGGAGTCATGGTTGTATATCTTATTTCTCTGAAGAAAAAATATATATACAGTGGTGGACAAAAGTAGGTTTACACTTATAAGTATGGGAAACAATAAAGCTATTGTAACAATGGTAACCTACAGGTCTTTTTCTTTTTCTTTTTAAAATATTTTATTTATTTATCTTTAGAGAGAGGGGAAGGGGGACCACGAGAAGAGAGAAACATCAATAGGTTGTCTCTCCCATGCCCCCAACTGGGGACCTGGCCTGCAACCCAGGCATGTGCCCTCAATGGAATTGAACTAGCAACCTTTCGATTCGCAGGCTGGTGCTCAATCCACTGGGCCACGTCAGCCAGGGCTGCATGTCATTTTTTATACGAACAACTGTAAACCTTTACTTTTGCCCACTCCTGTATATATCTATGAAGTTTGCTTTTCCCTTATAGACTGTTTACTTCAAGTTACCTGGTTTTGATAAGCATGTATTACTGATTGAAGGTTCATGTGCCTGATGCTTCAAAAAAGGCCAATATTCAGATGTCACAGTTTAGAGTAAGGAAAGATTTATTGATTAAGAGGGCACCAGCTCTAGATGGTGGGTGAGGGCTCATAGCTTTTGCAAATCCATCCTAAGAGAGTTCAGAATTCAGGCATCTTTTATGTCTAGGGAGGGGAGGAGAAGTGAGGCAAGAGGTGTGTGACACCTATGGCCAGCAGGAGTCCAAGGAAGAGCAAGAAATCTCTGAATTTCTGTTTGCCTCATTGACCCCTGCTGATCTGAATAGGACTTGAGGCTTTGGCAAATCTTTGCCAAAAGCTCAATCCTCAAGCAGAATTCCTCCAATAGTTAGTGTATCTATAGCAGGAGTTATGCTTGAAGGCCATGGGAGAAAAGCAGGTTAGAATTGAGATAGAGGCTTTTCCACTCTGTTACATGTATTTCATGATAGATACTTGCTGTAGATGTCTGGTAATCTGTGGTTATCTACTTAATAGTTGTTTTTTTTTTTTTCAATTGAGGTAACATACATTAAATTTCATATAACTTAAGTGTACAGTTAATGAATTTTTGCTAAACAGTCCCTCATATATTCACTTCCCAGAATGAGAGAACATTTTTAGTGCCCCAGGAGGCATCATTGTGCCACTTCCCTCACTCCCCTATACCACTAATTATTCTGATGACTTAAGTCACTGCAATTTAGATTTGTCTATTTGCAACATTATGAGTGAAATTGTTTCATTTTTTCTTCTCTATTTGTTTGTTATGCATGCTTATACTTGTTTTTTGTGGTTACCCTAGGTCAGAGTTTTTCAACCTTAGCATTATTGACATTTGGGGTCAAATTTTTTTGTGTGTGGGAGGGGTGGGAGCTGTCTTGTGTATTGTATATAGGATGTCTAGCAGCATCCCTGGCTCATTACCCTCTAGGTAAATAGTAACAACCTTCCCTCCCCTAGTTGTGACAACCAAAAATATTTTGGGACATTGCCAAATAACCCCTGGTGAGCAAAAATCTCCCTTTGTTAAGAACTACTGTCCTAGGTATTTCAATCTTCATTCCTAATTTACTTACACTTTGTTACTGTTTTTCAAAAAATGCAGGAGTCATATAACAACTCAGGCTCTTCTTGCCCTTTGTGCTGTTGATGCTATTCATTTTAGTTCTACATGTCTTCTAAATCTCAAAGACAGTAGTATTGTTTTACATGATTATTTTATTTAATCTTTGTATTGTAAAATAGGAGAGTCTCTCTCTCTCTCTCTCTCTCTGTCTCTCTCTCACACACACACACACACACACACACACTTAAAAAAGGCTAACATCCTCGAAACCACACCACCCAGGTCGAGAGATACAACTTTTCTTCTTTTTTTAAAAAAGATTTTATTTATTTATTTTAGAGAGGGGAAGGGAGGGAGAAAGAGAGGGAGAGAAAAATCAATGTGCAGTTGCCTCTCATGTGCCCCTAGTTGGGGACCTGGCCTGCAACCCATGCCTGTGCCCTCCTGACTGGGGATTGAGCCAGCAACCCTTTGGTTCAGAGGCCAGTGCTCATTCCACTGAGCCACACCAGCCAGGGCAGAATAAAGTCATTCCAGAATTCCTCCACATGTCCTATTTGATTATAATTCCTCCCTCTCCACTCCCAAATAACCATGGTTTCAACTCTTATCATAATCATTCCTTATTTATAGTTTTATTACCAAGTGTGCATTACTAGACACTATGGTGTTAATCATTTTTAAAATTTTGGTATCTTTTAAGTCCCTTTTAATTCACAGTTTACCCCTTCTCTCCTTTTATTTTTCCATACAGTTTTTCTGTTGAAGAACCCTGGCCAAAGTTTGAATTTTACTGATTGCACATTCATGTTGCAGTTCAGCACTCTCCTTCATCCTTTGTATTTATTGCAAATAGGTGGCTGGATTGAGAGACTTGATCAAACACTGGTTCAATTCCTTTTGCATTACTGTGGGCAGTGTTACATTCTTCCATCAGGTGGTACACTATTGGTCTTCTCTCTTTTTATGATGTTAGCAGTTAGGCTCAATGCAGATCTGTTAATTTATTGGTATTGCAAAATAGTGAAATTCTATTATTTTTTATTAGTTGGAGTACTTTTAAAGAGATGCTTCTACTTGTCTGTTTAGTTATCGAGAGGTACAGTTCATATAGAAAAGATAGGATACAGGCTTGATTCTTTTCCTTTACCATTTCAAGACAGCAAATTAGTTCCCTGTTATCCTTTAAGAGAACCATAAAAATTATCATTATAAATTCAGGGACTTAGACATAGTTGATGAGTTTTTTAATCAGTGGCATTCATTAATATTAATTATACTCAAATTAATTATACTCAAATTATCCTATCTTTGGCCAGTTAGCACTTCCTCAAGTTGGCTCCTGAATAACTTGAATCACTCCATGTAGTCTTTATAACATCTTGCTGTCTGGTATGACCAAGTGTTCCAGGTTTATCTTTTATATATCCTGTTCTAGATTTCTTACCAGCTAGGTTTTTCAAGGAGCCCTGGTTTTAGTGGGAAATGGTATTTGAGAATGTAATCTGAGCATTGCGGATGCTCATTGCTGTGAATTTTCATTGTGTCTAGGACAGAGTTAGCAGTGCTAGATATCTGAGATTTTCCTTTTTCTTTCGTGTGTGTGTGGGGTTTTTTTTTTTTTTTTTTTTGTAAAAAGCCATATAACAGATATTTCAGGCTTTGTGGGCCAAAAGGCAAAGTCAAATATATTACAAATTTACTTATATAATGAGAATAAAAACTCCTACAATTCTTCATTGACAAAATTAAAATTATAAATAATTGAGTGGTTTTTTTTGTTTGTAATGCAATTCTAATGAAGGATGGAATTAATTTGGGGGAATTAGATAATGCTTCACCTAATTGGAGTTTACAGTTATTGTTTATTATCATTAAAATTATTGTGAATGTTTATCTGTTAATGTTGATCTCTAATGAGATTTCCTCTTTGAAATGTCTTTTTGACCAGATTGGTAGTGCCATATACAGACATTAGTCTATAACCCATGTGATTTTAATTGGCATATTCATTTCTTGGGAAGAAGGCATTCATAAAATATTGTTAGATTTCTTTTGATAATTGTTATTAGCATGTCATTATAGTGCAGGTTAATCACTTCCAATTGAATGTTAGATGGGAGCTCCTAAACTGCACAGTTAACTGGATTTTAAAATGCTATGTAAATTTCTATGATACTTGGCTCAAGTTTTGAGAAACACTGCTGGAACTGTCCTTTGAGCTGAGAAAATATTTATTGCAAATTTGTGTGGGAATGGAAACATCACTTTTTTAAACTTTTGATTGAACAAGAAGTATATAAAGCAATTTCACATTACCTTTGATTCCAACAGCTTTAGTTATAAATAAAATATTGCAGACTTTATTGCAGTATGTTTCACATATAAATAGTGTTTTCCTTCTAATTTTTCTTCAAATTCATTAAGAAACAATATCAAGTTTGTAGCAAAAGCTAATTTCCAAAGTCATTCAGTGTTCTATAATAATTGAGGCTTTTTTTTTGCTTTGGAAAAATTTTGAGTTCATTCCTGAGCTCAAAAAATAGCAATATAATATGAACTGCCAGGCCACTGAACTGCTGTGTGGTGAGGCAAGTCAGGTTATTCAGCTTCTGTTTTGGAACTGATGATGATTAAATCTGTGAAGATGGATGAAATTTATCTTTTGGCAGTACTGGTCAGTAAGCTGTGATGGATTCACATATTTCCACAAAATACCTGTTGATGAATATTACAATGAATAACCACAGGCTTGAAACCTTATTATATATTTTCACATGTTTCGTTAATTTGTTCAACTAAGTCTTTTCTGTTCCATACATTTTTACTGGCATCACTTGTAATGTTTCTAAGTAGATTTACACTTCAGGTTGTACTAAATTCATGGTTTTCTCAGGTTTGAAACTATTCTTTTTTTTCCTATGCCTTTATTATTTTTCTTTATTTTTATTATTGACACTATTACAGACCCTCGCCCCTCCCCCCCCCCCCCCCGCCCCTGCCCCACTTCCCCTTTACCCACCTCCACCCAGTCCCCACCCTCCTTCCCTTTGGTGGGCACTATTGTCTGTATCTATGCGTTAATGCATATTATGTTTTTTGACTGATCCCTTCACCTCCTTTTATTCAGTCCTCTGCTTCCCACTCCCTGAAAATATTCTTTTCTGTAGTTTTCATGTAGACTTTTATAAAGGCTAACTCTTTAGTTACTTTAAATTCTTTGGACTGACTGCTCAACTAAACAACTGAGTAGTAATGCTTAAAATCTGTTGACTCATCTAAAACTAAGGAAACCCACTAGAAATTATTTGCCTTGTTTTTTTTAATTGACTATTGATGTTGCTCCTAATATCCCCAACTTGCTTGAACAACTATTCTTTCCGAAAGGCTAAAAATCATGTTTATTTTCTCTACACATTTCTTTGACTGCTGTAATCAAGCATGATTTAATTAACTCGCCATCAGTAAATGTCTTCCCCTGCCAGGCTGACGAATGAGCCACTAAACATTTAGTTTGGTTGAGGTTTCTTTCTTTTCTTTTCTTTTCTTTTCTTTTCTTTTCTTTTCTTTTCTTTCTTTTCTTTCTTGAAATTTTGCTGCGTTGAGATTCAGTTTAAAATTTTGTAATTTTTCTTTTCCTTTCCTCTGAGTTGGGGACTGTTGTGATGAGTGTAATCTGGCAATGTCCATGTATAGTGTATTCTTTTAGCATGGTTGCAGTGTATTGCATAATATGATATGCTTTCCCATCTAATTTGATGAAAAAACACACTCCACCATGCCTTAACAAGTATGGCATTTGAAACTCACTTTTCTTGTTTTGACACGATAGATTATTCACTCAAAAGTAAAATAAAAGGTCACAATGCAGCACTATGTGTGACACTCAATGCTGTCTGATATAACTGCAGCACTGCAGTTTGTACTGCACCATGATACACAGCGCTGTGAAATGATGAGGGCACCACAGATAGTCTCCATTGCACCTATGGACAATCATAAATAAATGAGTGTGACTGTGTTTCTATAAAACTTTATTTTGTAGACACTGAAATTTGAATTTTGTAGTATGTATTTTTTAAAAGATTTTATTATTTTTAGATAAGAGGGTAAAAGAGGGAGAGAGAGAGAGAAACATTGATGAGTTACCTCTTGCACACCCCTAACAGGTGACCTGGCGTGCAACCCAGGCATGTGCCCTGAATGGGAGTCAAACCCACGACTTTTTTGGTTCATAGGAAGACACCCAATCCATAGAGCCACACCAGTCAGGACTATAGTATGTATTTTTATGTGTCACAAATATTCTTTTGTATTTAATTACATATTTCCCTTTTTAGTGTTTTTCATTTCTTTCTACAGTGGCATTTTTATTGGAGATAGTTTTCTTCAGCCTGAAGAACTTCTTTCAATAAATTTTGTTAGTGCACAAGTCTGCTGGGAACAACCAGTCTCAGCTTTTGTTTGCCTGAAAACACCTTTATTTTTGGAAAATTTTTTTCTCTTTTTTTGGCTGTGTGTAGAATTCTAGGTTGGCTTTTTTTCCTTTCCTTTTAGCACTCTAAAGTTAACGTTTCCTTGTTTTCTGGCTTCCTTATTTTATTTCCTACCAGCTTAATTAAGATATAATTGACTTATAAACCTTGAGTGTGCTTCGGTTTGCAGTGCTGACTCAATCCACTGAGCCACACCAGCCAGGGCTATTTATTTATTTTTAGAGAGAGGGGAAGGGAGGAAGAAAGGTAGAGAGACATCAGTAAGTTAGGTGCCAGTTGCATGCACCCTGACCATGGACTGAACCTGCAGCTCAGGCATGTGCCCTGACATGGAATCAAATCAGCAACCTTTCAGTTTGCAGGATGCCCAAAAAACCAAGCCACATTGGTCAGAGCTCCTTATTTTTTTTTAACAAGTCAGTAATCAATACTATTATTGCTACTTTACAGTAATGTCTTCTTTCTTCTGGTTACTTTTAAGATTATCTCTTTGTTTTTAACAGTTTATAGTGTGCCTGGGCATAGTGTTCTTTCCATTTATCCTGCTTCTGGTTTTGAGCTTCTTAAATATGTGTAGGTATTTTTTCATCAGTTTTGGAAAATTCTTGTTCATTATCTCTTCAGATACTGCTTCTGCCCTGTTCTCTCTGTGTCTTCCATTTACATATATATATTAGACCTTTTATAATTCTCTTCTATCTCCTACACTCATGTCTGTCCTGTTCTTTTCCCCCTGTGCTTCAGTTTGGATGTTTTCCATTAAACTGAATTTGAATTTACCAGTCCTATTTGATACTGCCCCAAATCTTCTGTTAAATCTACCCATTGAGTTTCAAATTCTAATATATTTAAGATTTAGATTTTAAAATATAGTTAAAATTACTTGTTAAAATTTATTTTAAAATTCATTCTGCTCATCTTTTTTTTTTAACATACTAATTGTCATTTTAAAGTCTTTGTTTACTAATTCCAATAACTGAGTCATCTGTGTATTTGTTTTTATACTGTTTTCTTATCTTGATTATTAGTCATTATTCTGTCTGCTTATCAATTTTTTATTATATGCCCAACATTGCACATAAAAAAATCATAGAGAGGCCGGGAGGATATCTTTCTCCAAAGATATTTCCCTTGTTCCTTTGTTAAGTAGAAAGGATGTGGGGCTATTTTCTTCAAGCCAGTCAAGAATTTAAGTTGGGGCTTGGGTTGCAGGGGTGTCCAGCCATTTGGTGTCTTGGGCCACACATTAAATACATTGCAACATGTAATCACAAATAATCTCATAATATTTTAAGTAAATTTACAATTTTGTGTTGGGCTGCATTTGTAGTCATCCTGGGTCACAGGTTGGGCACCCCTGATTACAGTTTTGTAGTTGCCTTTGTGCTTTTGTTGTGTCCTTCTCTGGCCTTTTTAAAAAAAAATGTCTTTAATTTTTTTATTACGATTTTTTTATTCTCACCTGAGAACATGCTTATTGATGTTAGAGACAGAGGAAGGGAGGGGGAGAGAGAGGGAAAGAAACATTGATGTGAGAGAACAGCATTGATAGGTTTCCTCTCATACATGGCCAACCAGGGATTGCACCTGCCACCCAGGTATGTGCCCTGACTGGGAACTCAACCCTTGGTCTTTGGGTTTATGTGATGACAGTTCAGCCAGTGGAGCCATAAGGGCCAGGGCCTCTTTCTGAAGTTTTGATTGTGAGGTGAATGCATGTCTCCTAAGCTTGAACAACTACAGGAAATTGAATTCTGCCCTTCAGAGATTCTAAGTTTAGGTTTTTGCCCTTGGACACCATGCAGCTATAAAATCTGAAGGGAGATTGTGTTTTAGTGCTAGCAGATTTCTGTTGGGGAAAATTGGCAATGTGTTTTAAGCACTATTTGTTCTTCGTTCCAGCCCAGTGTGACCACCAAATATTGGGCTGATTTCTTTCTCTTACTAGAGTCCCACTCTCTGTGCCTAGTCTGATTTGCAGCCTACCCTCAAAGTTGGTAAGTGCTTTCACCCCAAACCCACTCCCTACCCCCCCCCCCAGAAAAAGAAAAGAAAATGGCCATCAGTTTCTGGCTCACCAAAGAAGGGCTCTTCTCTTTCTGAAATTTTAGTTCAAATAGTTCTTGTCATTTTCATAGGTTTCTAAAGTTTTTGTTTTTTTTTTAATAGGATTTTTTTCAACTCTCCCTCCCACGCATTATTATGGTGGGAGTATTAGTTTCCTGTGACCTCCTATATCCTCCTTGGAAGCAGAACTGTCTTCTACTTAACAATATCTGAGTAGTGAACAAAAATTTGATGAAATTCTGAGTGCATGGGTGGGGTTTAGCACCTTCTAACTTCTTTATAGGGTGATACAGTTCACATTTTCCTAATGGAACCTCTCAATGTTTCTATCTATAGGCCTTTCTCTTGGGCCTGTGAGTTACCCCAGTGAAGATGCCTGGAGTTTTTATCTGGGGTGAAATGGACTGTCAGTATATTTTGTGAGCCACTGAGGGAGGAGAATCAGGGTTGTCAACCATTAGCTTTATTAACTTTTCCTAATCCCCTCTGTTTGCAGAATGGAGTTCCTGCCTTAAATTGAGCCTGATTAGATGTTGACCAGCTTAGAGATTGTTTTTCACTTTCTCCAGAGAAAAGTGTCCATTGCCTGGCATGTGTAAAAGTCAAGGAAGGAATCTGAGAGTCTAACAGCTTTGTAAATAAACTTTCAGGCAGTCTTTCTCCTCTTAGCTGTTTTCTCCCATTTCCAGAACTATTTGATGCTTCTAGTTCTCCAAATTTGGGGGGTATTGTTTGTGTAAATTGTGTTGGTTTTCTGCTTTTCCCACTACCAGTTTGAAATTTGGCTTTCTTTGATCAGTTAGATTAATTTCTTTTCCATCTGCATTTTACTGTCCACAGTTTAATTGCTATTGTCTTTGTCCTTGTGGATGTATGCTTTTTAAGAAAAAGTCCCTGTATTTGAATTTTTAGTGGGTTTTGTGACTGAGCAAAAATAGAGTTGTATCTGTTCAGTCTGTAGTACAAAACTCATAAGATATAAAAGGATACATATAACAAAAAGTCTGAATATTGATTTGAAATGTCATTTCCATTTACCATCTAAATTCTCTTGTTTACATGGGTCTGTTTCTGTTGCTTGCTTCATTAATCTCAACCTAGCTTTACTTATTTTGTCTTAGAATATATTTTTAATGTCTATTAGGGTTATTTCCCTCTCATTACTTCAGTTTTTCCTCTGAGAAATTTTTTGGCTGTTTTTTAGTTTTTTTTGTGTGTGCAAACCTTTGAATCAAAGGTTTCCCCAAAGTCCTTTTAGTATTTTTGGTCATTGCATTAAATTTATAAGTTAATTTGGAGGATGTTGACATCTTGACAATATTAAAATCTTTCTGTGACCTTTCATTAAAATTTTTTAAAATTAGAGTCAACATACAGTATTATATTGGTTTCAGGTATACAAAACAGTGATTAGACATTTATATAACTTAGGAAGTTGATTGCCCCAGTAAGTCCAGTACCCATCTGATAGCATACATAGTTATTATAATATTACTGACTGTATTCTCTGTGCTGAACTTTACATCCCTGTGACTTTTTATAAAGGGCAATTTGCGCATCTTGATTCCTTCTCCTCCTTTTTCACCCTTTCTTCCAGTCCCCCTTCTATTTGTTCTCTGTAACTATTTAGTTCTATTCTTTTTATTCATTTTTTTGTTAGTTTTTTAGATTCTACATATAAGTGTAATTAGGGTATTTGTCTCCCTCTGACTTATTTCACATAGCACAGTACTCTCTAGGTCCATCCAAATGACAAGGTTTCATTTTTTTTAATGGCTGAGTAATATTTCATTGTTTATGGACCACATTATCTTTATCCATTCGTCTATCAGTGTACACTTAGGTTGCTTACATATCTTGGCTATTGTAAATAATGCTGCAGTGAACATAGGGGTGCATGTTTTTCTGAATTAGTGTTTTGGATTTTTTTGGATAAATACCCAAAAGTGTAATCAATCGTTGAGTCATATGGTAGTTCTGTTTTTACATTTTTGAGGAACCTCCATATTGTTTTCTATTGTGACTGGATCAATTTGCAATCCCACCAACAGTGCAGGAGGGTTGCCTTTTCTTCCCATCCTCTCCAAAACTTTGTTCATTTCTCGACGAAAGCATTTGCGAACATTTAATGAACTTCCCTCCATGTGGCTTCAAGCTACCAGGACATAGCTCCCTCTCACCCCCCACCCCCAAACACTCTTAATCTTTTCTTCAGCTTTTCTGCTGAAGAATTTGGCCTTAACAACAACAGACTGCTTGGGGAGCTTTCCCTTCCCCAGAACTTTGTAGTAGTAGACTGATTGTACCATATTAATGATAAGAGCAGCTCCGGTCTTGTTTTTGGCAGCATGTACCTGTGTCTGCTCACTGTCCAAGGTCAACAGTTTATCAGTGTTGACAGTTGGACAGAAGCTCTATTGCCTCTTTAAGTGGTAATGCCTCATACCAACTTTCCTAAAGTAACCTGGGTGATATTTGTTGAAGTTGATCCTGTAATAATGCAAGCCACTAGCATTACCTAAGCCTCCTGGGCATTCCTTGTACTTGCTGATGTGGCCCCGAAGTTCCCAAGTGTTCCTCAGTATGGATGGCCTTGTAGGTAGCTGAGATGCAAGAGAAGCTTGTTGATTTATTGATGATAGCCATTCTGACATGTGAGGTAATATCTCATTTTGATTTAATTTGCACTTTTCTGATAATTAGTGATGTTGAGCATCTTTTCATACATCTATTGCCCATCTGTATGTCCTCTTCGGAGAAAAATTTTTTTGGATTCTCTGCCCATTTTTTAGATCAGATTTTTTTTGGGGGGGGTGGTTCTTATATATGTATTTTGGACATTAACCTGAAATATCTTTGGAGAATATTTTCTCCCATTTGGTAGGTTATCTTTTTGTTTTGTTGATGGTTTTCTTCACTTGCAAAAACTCTTTAGTTTGATATGGTCCCATTTGTTTATTTTTTATTTTGTTTTCCTTCCGTTAGGAGAAATCTATTTTAAAAATTGATAAAAATGAGGTCAAACAGTTTACTGCCTGTATTTTCTTTATGAGTTTTATGGTTTTAGGTCTAAACATTTAAGTTTTTAATCCATTTTGAGTTTATTTCTGTATATGGTATAAGAAAGTGGTCTAATTTCATTTTATGCCTATATCTGTCCAGTTTTCCCAATAACATTTATTGAAGAAACTGTCATTACCCCACTGTATATTCTTGCCTCCTTTGTCATGTATTAATTGACCTTATAGGCATGGGTTTATTTATGGGCTCTCTATTGTGTTCTGTTGATAATGTGTTGTTTTAAAAACAGCCAGTACCATGCTGTTTTGATTGCTATGGCCTTGTAGTTTAGTTTGATAGCAGGTAGTATTATTCCTCTAACTTTGACTTCTTTCTCAGGATTGTTGTGGCTGTTTGAGGTCTACTGTGGTCCCATATAACTTTTTGAAATATTTGTTCTAGTTTTGTGAAATATGTCATTGGTATCTTGATAGGAATTGCATTGAATCTATAGATTGCTTTGATAGTATGGATATTTTAATGGTGTTAATTCTTCCTCTCCATGAACATGGTATATACTTCCACATATTTGTATCTTCAAGTTCTTTCTTTGGGGTCTTATAATTTTCTGAGTACAGGTCTTACATCCTTGGTTAAATTTATTCCTAGTTATTTTATTTTGATGCAGTTGTAAATGGGATTGTTTTCTTAGTTTCCTTTTTGATAGTTCATTATTGGTGTATAAAAATATAGCTGATTTCTGGATATTGGTATCCTGCCACTTCCAGAATTCATTTATTCTCATAGTTTTTTGGTGGAGTCTTTAGGGTTCTCTATATACGTTATCATGTCATCTGCAAATCATGACAATTTTACTTTTTCCTTTTCAAGTTGGATGCCTTTTATTTTTTCTTCTTGTCTGATTGTTGTGTCCAGGACTTCTAGTAGTGTGTTGAAATAAGAGTGGTGAAAGCAGACATCCCTGTCTTGTCCCTGATCTTAAGGGGAGTGCTTTTAGTTTTTGCCCATTGAGTATGATGTTGGCTGTGGGTTTGTCATATATGGCCTTAATTATGTTGAGGTATGTTGCCTCTAGTCCCACTTTGCCAAGAGTTTATCATGAATGGGTGCTGGATTTTATCAATTGGTTTTTCTGCATCTGTTTATGTGATCAAATGATTTTCATTGTTTATGTGATACATCACATTAATTGATTTGTAGACATTGAACCAGCCTTGCATTCTGGGAATAAATCTCCTTTAGTCACGGTGTATAATATTTTAAATGTATTGTTGAATTAAGTTTGTTAATATTTTTTTATTAAACCCAGAAGGCTATTTATTTATTTTTATCCTCACCTGAGGACATTTTTTCATTGCTTTTTTAGAGAGAAACATCAATGTGAGAAGCATTAATTGTTTGCCTCCCTTATGTGCCCAGACCAGGAATCATATGTGCCTGGATTGGAGACAAAACTGCAATCTAATCATTTGCCCTGGTTAGGAATCGAACCTTATTTGGTGCATGGGATGACACTTTATCCAACTGAGACACCCGGCCAGGGCTACAACTATTTTTTTGTAGTATCCTTGTATGGTTTTGGTATCAGGCTAATGCTGGCCTCATAAAATGAGTTTGGTAGCCTTCACTCCTCTTCAATTTTTTGGAGTAGTTTGAGAAGGATAGGTATTAATTCTTCTTTGAATATTTCATAAAATACACCTGTGAAACCCTCTCATCCAAGGATTTTGTTTGTTGGGAGTGTTTTGATTACTGATTTGATTTTGTTAGTAGTCAATGGCTTATGACGTTCCATTTATTTAAATGTTTTGTGGTTTTTTGTCTCTTCAGATATTTTGTTTTCTCTTTTTGTAACTGGTATTTTTGAAAAAATTTTAAAGGATTTTATTTCTTTATTTTTAGAGGGAGGGTAAGGGAAGGAGAGAGAGAGGGAGAGAAATATCAATGCATGAGAGAAACATTGATTGGTTGTCACTTGTATGCCCCCAACCAGGGACCTGGCCAGCATCCTAGGCATGTGCCCTGACTGGGAATCAAATCAGTGACATTTTGGTTTGCTGGGACAAACCCAATCTACTGAGCCACATCAGTCAGTGTGCATATTTTAATTTTTAAATTTTATTTATTTTATTTTATTGAATTTGTTGGCCTGGCACTATGTGACAAAATTATACATGTTTCAGGTGCACAATTTTACAGCACATCATCTGTGCACTGTATTTATTGTGTATTCACTACCCCAAGTCAAATCTTCTACCATCACCATTTATCTCTTCTATACTCTCCTTTGCCCCCCCCCGTAAATGGTATTTTGTAAAAGACATTTTTTTCTTTTTTTAATTATATTTTATTGATTATGCTATTACAGTTGTCCCACTTTTTTTCTCCCCATTATTCCCATCTGCCCTGTAGCTAATCTCACTCCAGCGTTCCTCCCCACCCTTTAGTTCATGTTCATGGGTCGTACATGTAAGTTCTTTGGCTTCTCCACTGCCTCTACTATTTTTAACCTCCCTCTGTCTGTTTTGTACTTACCATTTGTGCTTCTTATTCCCTGTATCTTTTCCGCCATTCTCCTCCTTCCCCTCTCCCCACTGATAACCCTCCATGTGATCTCCAATTTTTGTGATTGTGTTCCAGTTCTAATTGTTTGCTTAATTTTTTTTAAATTTTTTATTTATTTTTTTAAAGATTTTATTTATTTTTAGAGAGAGGGGAAGCGAAGGAGAATGACAGGGAGAGAAATATCAATGTGTGATTGCCTCTTGCATGTCCCCTACCGGAGACCTGGCCTGCAACCCAGGCATGTGCCCTGACTGGGAATTGAACTGGAGTCCCTTTCGTTTGCAGTCCATGCTCAGTCCACTGAACTATACCAGCCATGTTTGTTTTCTTTCTTCCTTTTTTTCTTTCTTTCTTTTTTTTTTTTAGGTTCAGTTGTTGATAGTTGTGAGTTTGCTGTCATTTTACTGTTCATATTTTTTAATCTTTTCTTTCTTAGGTACGTCTCTCTAACATTTCATATAATAAGGACTTGGTGATGATGAATTCCTTTAACATTACCTTATCTGGGAAGAACTTTATCTGCCCTTCCATTCTAAGTGATAGCTTTGCTGGATAGAGCAATCTTGGATGTAGGTCCTTGCCTTTCGTGATTTGCAATACTTCTTTTCAGCCCCTTCCTGCCTTCAAAGTTTCTTTTGAGAAATCATCTGATAGTCTTATGGGAACACCTTTGTAGGTAACTGTCTCCTTTTCTCTTGCTGCTTTTAAGATTCTCTCCTTATCTTTAATCTTGGGTAATGTAATTATTATGAGCCTTGGTGTGTACTTCCTTGGGTCCAACTTGTTTGGGGCTCTCTGAGATTCTTGGACTTCCTGGAAGTCTATTTCCTTTGCCAGATTGGGGAAGTTCTCCTTTATTATTTTTTCAAATAAGTTTTCAATTTCTTGCTCTTCCTCCTCTCCTTCTGGCACCCCTGTGATTCGGATGTTGGAATGTTTAAAGTTGTCCTGGAGCTTTCTGAGCCTCTCCTCATTTTTTTGAATTCTTGTTTCTTCATTCTATTCTGGTTGAGTACTTATTTCTTCCTTCTCCAAATCCTTGATTTGAGTTCTGGTTTCCTTTCCTTCACTGTTGGTTCTCTGTATATTTTTCTGTATTTCACTTTTCAAATTTATTGTTGTCCTTCTTTTGGTTGTGTGAGGAGGTAATGTGCATCTAGTTATGCCTCCATCTTGGCCAGGTTGCCTGATTCTATTATGGATAAAACTTGACAGATGGGTCTTTTGAAAATATTTTTTCCTACTTTGTGGTTTGTTGTCTTATCCTCTAGGCATTGTCTTCCACAGAACATGTTTTTAAATTTAATGAAGGCTAAGTTATCAGTTCTCTTTTGTGTGTGTACCTTTGGCATGGTAAATAGAAAGTGGCCAAATCCAAGGTTATCTAGATTTTTTCCCTATGTTGTGTTCTAGGTGTTTTATGGTTTTGTGTTTTACATCAGTTTTGTGATCCATTTTGAGTTACTTTTTAGTGAAGTATGTAAGGTCTGTGTCTAGATACTTTTTTTCACACAGGGTAGCATACTTAATTGCAGGATTCTTTTTTTTTTTTTTTTTTTTTTTTTTTTTTTTTTTTTTTTTTTTTTTTTTTTTTTTTTTTTTTTTTTTTTTTTTTTTTTTTTTTTTTTTTTTTTTTTTTTTTTTTTTTTTTTTTTTTTTTTTTTTTTTTTTTTTTTTTTTTTTTTTTTTTTTTTTTTTTTTTTTTTTTTTTACTTTTGGTATTATGAAAGAGTAAGTACCCTCATCCTTTTTTATTATTTATTAATTTTGCATGTTTGTTTATTTCTAGGTAATTGATTGTTGCCATTGAAATAGGGTATTTTCTTCTATTTTCTAAATGGATATTTGTTTGTGGAGTCCTGTTGAATTTATTGTGTTAATTTGTACTAGCACCCAATCTGGTTCTGTTGCCATTTGGAATAATTTTCCAGTTGATTTTTTTTAAAGATTTTATTTATTTAGTTTTAGAGAAAGGGGGAGGGAAGAAGAGAGGGAGAGAACCATCAAATGTGTGGTTGCCTCTGGTGCCTCCCCATCCAGGGACCTGGCCTGCAACCCAGGCATGTATCCCTGACTGGGAATCGAACCAGTGACCCTTTGGTTTGCCGACCAGTTCCCAATCCACTGAGCCATACCAGGTAGGGCATCCAGTTGATTGTTTTTAGGTTTCCAGGTGAACCATTTAAGTTGGTAGTCATGATTTCTTTTTTCTTTTCTCTTTCTCTCCTCCTCCTCAACTCTCCTCCTCTCCTCTTTTTCCTTTTATTTTTCTTTGTCCTGTTTAATTATACTGGCTATATGCATAAAATGTTAAGTAACTATTATGTTAAAGCATATCATTATCTTTTCCTGACTTAGATTTATTGAGATTGTGGCACCTATTAAAAATTATGTTGGGCCTTGGCTGGTATGGCTTAGTTGATTGGTGCATCGTCCTGTGGACCAAAAGATCATGGGTTTGATTTCTGGTCAAGGCACTTACCCAGGTCGCAGGTTCCACCCCCATTTGAGGTGTGTACAAGCAGGCAGTGATCAGTATTCCTCTCACATCGATATTTTCTGTCTCTCTCTCTCTACTCCTCTGCCTCTGAAAGCAATGAAAAAAAATGTCCTCAGGTGAAGATTTAAAAAATAATTTAAAAATTATGTTGGGTTTAAGTTAGACATATATTGTTTACCTTTTTGAAGTATCTGGCTTTTTTAAAAAAATTGTTTTAAAAATCAAGAATGGATATTGATGCCCTGGCTGGTGTAGCTCAGTGGATTGAGCACGGGCTGTGAACCAAAGGGTCGCAGGTTCGATTCCCAGTCAGGGCACATGCCTGGGTTGTGGGCCAGGTCCCCACTGGGGGCCATGGAAGAGGCAACCACACATTGATGTTTTTTTCTCTCTCTTTCTCCCTCCCTTCCCCTCTCTAAAAATAAATAAATAAAATCTTAAAAAAAAAAAAAAAAGAATGGATATGGAAATGTTACATGCCTTTTCCCCATCTATGGACATGATCATATGTTTTTTTCCTGATTCTATTAATTATTAAACTATTTGCAAATATTGTGACCTGATAGTGTACATTACTATTTAGTAGTATACAGTTGTTATTTAGAACCACTTATGGGAAGTGGAGATAGTTCTAGAGTTGCCTATTTAGTTGAAATAAAACTGCCTGGAACTAAGCCACCCTCACACATGTTCAGTATAATGGGCCAGGCATATTTCAGGTCAAGAGAAGTATAATGTCAGATGAGAAAATTTCTAACTCAACAGAGAATTGCTAAGATAATGATAGATACTGTTTATTGAGCGATTAACATATGCCCTGCCCTGTGCTAAGGGGTATATACAGGGCCTGGCAGAAGTAACGTCTCCTTGAATATGGTCGGTAGGGTATGGGAATGTCTTGCTCGAGATGGACAGAAATTTGAACATTTCACCTAAAATGTCATACAGTATGCTTGAGTGTAATTTTGTTATGTTACAGAGTTATATTCTTATGATTTTGTAATAATAAAGGAATGTTATTTGTGCTTGACCCTATATATACATTTGTAATATCCAGACTGTACTAGTTGCTAGTTGTGTGATGATGTGCAAGTTTCTAAAACCCTTTTTTTTTTTTTTTTTTTTTTCATTTTCCTCATTTGTAGTATGGATTTGATGATAGTACCTACTGCATAGGGTTGTTTTAAGAATTAAATTGGTTAATATATTTAGTTTAGAACAGTGCCTGGCACATAGTAAGCACTTGGTAATCAAAGAGGTGCTGCTATCAATTTCTTACATTTCTTTCATCATGAAGTGTCACTGAACGACT
The DNA here is from genome assembly GCA_004027475.1 of Anoura caudifer. Taxonomy (NCBI): domain Eukaryota; kingdom Metazoa; phylum Chordata; class Mammalia; order Chiroptera; family Phyllostomidae; genus Anoura; species Anoura caudifer. The sequence continues at coordinate 85,334 of PVKU01003671.1, read as the reverse complement.
TTTTTATATGTGACAGAACTATGGCTCACGCAGAGTTTGAATCCAAGGTTACACAAATTAATTTGCATTCCTGACTCTAAAGTTTATTAATTCTGTCTGCCTTAACTGTATTTTCCCCTGGCTCCTAAAGCAGGATGCTTGGATGTTCAGACATGGAGGTTTGTCTGGAAGTTGTCTGGTAAAAGGATTATTAGGTAGAGACCCCCTTAGATGGAGTTTGCAACAGAGTACAGCCTTCAGGAAGACGATGGCCATGGCAAGCAGAAACTGAGTACACTTTTAGAACAAGAATTTCAGAATTAGGGTTGGGGCTCACATTGGCATTTGGGCTGGAGGGAGTCCAGTAATTAGACCATTCAGGATTCAACTGAGTCTGAGGATTAAGTGCTATAAATAGTAATTAAGTCAGAATTGTTCCTAGGTGTAGGGATGCACTGATTTTGTGGGCATTGAAAGTGGCAATAGCTCCAAGGAAGATTCCAGTGGAAACTGGTAACTAGGCTGTCATTAGTTACTTCATTCTCAAGCCACCTGTATTTATTCTTCATCTCATGATACAAGACCAGCTGTGCTCTGATATCAGCTGCATTCATGAGCTACTGAACTCATGGTTTAGATGCCCTTTGCAATAACAAGTTTCATCTGTTTCTTGATGGCTGATGATATATAACTGACTTGTCTATCTGGATTCTTGACTTTTGGCTTACTCTTTACCTCTCAAAATTTGCCTGGCTTTCCAAATTCTGCAAATCCAGATTCCTTGCTGCTTTCACATTACTAACTTAATACTTCTTTCCTTTTAAGTTAAATTGTTTCACTTATAAAAATAATTCAGCTATATCCTTTTTAAAGTCAAACACTATAAAGTTTATAAAAAGACTAATCCCTTACCATTTCCTCACTACCCAGAAGCAACCCCTTTCAGCTTTCTAGAAATGGAGAGAAAGTCTTTAGTTACCATTCTCCCTCCTCTGGTTACCTCCAGCACAAAGTCATGCCTGAGGTGGGCCCTACTCCAGATTCTGTCACACATGCCAGTAGCTATTTAAACAATTTCTTGTTATGTTTCCCAGGATTGAATTAATAATCATACTTGTTAATTCATCGCACTTTATCATTATTTTGCCCATTCCACATCTTTTCTTGTTTGTTGGTTGGTTGGTATGTATATATGTATTCATTTCTTTTTTCTTTTCTCATTTAAAAAACTTTTTAAATTATTTGAAGGGGAGAAACATTAATTTTTAAAATATTTTTAAAAATATTTTACTTACTTTTTTTAGAGAGAGGGGAAGGGAAGGGAGAAAGGGAGAGAACATCAGTGTATGATTGCCTCTTATGCTCCTCCAACTGGGGACCTGGCCTGCAAACCACGCATGTGCCCTGACTGGGAATCCACCTGGCAACCCCATGGTTCACAGGCTGGCACTCAGTCCACTGATCCACACCAGCCAGGGTAATATTTTTAATTCCACTTATTTATGCATTCATTGGTTGATTCTTGTATATGTCCTGACTAGGGATCAAAACCGCAGCCTTGGCGTATTGGGATGACACTCTAACCAATGACCTACGCAGGCAATGCCGTGTATCCATTTCTTTTCATTCCCATTCTTTCTTCTCTTCCCCTTCAATAACTTAGGCCAGAGATTCTCAACCTCTTGTATCTCATGGCACATATAAACTAATTACTAAACATTTGTGGCACACCAAAAATATATTTTGTGCTGATCTGACAAAAAATAGATAAATTCACACTGGACAGCTATTGTTATATTGGCTGTTGTCATTTTTTTATTTGACAATCTAAAGGAAAAGAGGTCAGTGTTCCTGACTAAATAGTCATGTATTGCATGCTTTAAAAACTCTTGCTGAGTACCCATCGAAAATTGCTGCCTTAGGCAATCATTCTAATATATTTATGAATATCCTGTGACAGCCACTCTTTAAAAAATGATTGGAAAAGTTTTTTAAACAATTGCAAACTTAGAGAAAAACTCAAAAGAACTTTTTTTCTGAACCATCTGAGAATAAGTTGCCAGTCTCTGGTATCTCACTATTCCTTTGAATATTTTGGTTTATTTCCTATAAACAAGGTTATTCTACCTAATCACACTATAGCTGTCAACAGTCAGGACATTAATATTCAGACATTATTACCATCTAATCTTCAAGCCCCATTCTATTTTGCCAGTAGTCTTAATAATTGTTTTTGAAGTAAAAGGATCTAGTTCAGAACCATGTGTTAGTTTTAGTTGTCCTGTCTCTGTATTCTCTTTCAGACTCTATGTAATCATTCCTTTGTCTTTTCTAGACTTTCAAGTCCTTGATAGGTTTCAAGTCCTTGATAGTTTTGATGGTTACAGGAGACTTATTTTGCAGAATGTCCCTTAATTTAAGTCAGTATAATTTCCTCATGTTTATTTTAGGTGGCACAAGATTTTTATTTGTCTCGTTACTGATGTCCATTTTGGTGACTTAGGAATGTCTGCCAGGCTTTTAAGAAGTTACTCTTCCCGTTTGTAATAAGTATTTTGTGGCGATCTATTTTGTTAATTCCTACTCAACTTTTTGATTTTTTTTTAATTTTTCTTAGAAAAAGGGAGAGATAGAGACAGAGACAGACAGACAGACATTGATTTGTTGTTCCACTTATTTATGCCTTCATTGGTTGTTTCTTGTGCATGCCCTGACCTGGGATCAAACCCACAGCCTTAATTTATCTATATGATGCTCTAACCTACTGAGCTACCTGGCCAGAGCCTCACCTTTTCAAATTTATTTATTTATGTCTATATGGGTTCATAGTTTTCTATTTTATTGAATGGGTAATGCATGAAATATACATTTTATATGCATGCATATTACATCACCATAAATGACATTATTTCATTTTATTTTAACATACAGCAGCATATTAAAGTATTAAAATATGATCTAAATCTAGAGGGTCATATTCTAGAATGTTTGGAATAATTATCTTGGTGGTGGTGAGTAAACCTCCACCATAATGAGGTTAAGTGGAGTTAAAAAATCTAATCATACAAAATATGAGCCCAGCATTATTTCTAGTTGGCCTGGAGCTGCTTGATCCAAATCTGACCTGGTCCTGGCTGAGGTTGGGTGCCATCTGGTGGCATTTGTACACTTCAGTATAAATAAATATAAATGGGGAACTAATTTGGCTGCTTAGGACTCCAGGCTTTGGCAGCAATTTTAGGGAGATTCTTTGACACAATCCTGAGAGATTGGGCCAATTGAATATTAGAAATGAGAAGCCCCATTCTCTACCTACTTGCTTTCTAAGACAGGCTTCATCTTTGCCTCTGTCAGGTCAGGGATGAAGGGTGAATAGGTGTATTTACTATACTTTTTGCAATTCTTATGTTCTCTTTTAAAAAAAGCTATTTTCTGATCTTTTTCAAATTAGATGTATGGAATGTTAATAAAATCTTAATGAAAATTGAAAGTTAATTTTAACATAGAAGAAGACAGTTAAGGGAAATGGTATTAAGTAGGATTTGTGTAGGAACTTTTCTAGGACTACATAAAATTTTTCAAGTATCTAAGACCTACTATTAGGACTTGCTCTGGATATGTAAAAGGATTCTTTCTTCCAAAGCAAATTTATTTGTCTTTAACTTTTCTACTTTAATTCTGTGTCTCTGCCCCTACCAGTCTCAGTGTGGCTCCTTCTTTATATCCTTAGTTGTAGGACTTTAATTCAGCCAGATTTCGGGTGGTTCTGAATGGTGGTTTTGTAGTTTAGTTGTAATTTTCATATGGTTATGGGAAGAGGTGAGTACTCTGTTTCTCTGCGCTGCCATCATATACCACATTTTCTTTATCCATTAACCTTTTGGTAGATACTGGAGTTGTTGTTATATTTTGGCTGTTGTGAATAAGTGTACATAGTTTTAAAAATAAAAAAATTCTTCTAGTCTTAGGATGTTAAAGAGTAGTACCTGCTTTACTTATTCCCTCCCACATTTCCTTTCTCTAGTCTTGCTTGTTTTCTGGTTCAGTTTACACTTTCAGATTATTAAATATTATTACTTAATGATTTTTAAATTTTTAACTTAAAGTATTTTATTTATTTATTTTTAGGAAGATAGGAAGGGAGGGAGAAAGGGAGAGAAACTTTGATGTATGAGAGACACATTGATTGGTTGCCTCTCACATTCCCCCAACTGAGAATCTGGCCTGCAACCCAGGCAATGACCTGACTAGGAATCAAACAGGTTTGCAGGAGGTCCTTAATCCACTGAGCCATACCAGCCAGGGCTTAACTTTTTTTTTTTTTTTTAAACTTACTATCAGGGCACCTAAGAGTTTAACCTTCTTGTACCATTCTCTTTTCCTACCACTTTCGCTTCCTCTACCTTTTCTGGTATAGTCATAGCAATATCTAGTGTTTACCTTATTTTGTATTAATACATACACACACACACATTGACTACCATCCTCAGTTGTGTAGTAGTTTGATCATATTTCCTTTATTGGAAAATCTTTTGTTTTTCTTGGAGTTAATAATTTTCTTGTTTTCCCATTTTACTTGGTTTCCTTTTTCACTTTTATTTATGATTCCAGATTCTATAACTGTTTTGTAAAACTCCTATGAATACTGTTGTCTATATGGTCAGGTAGATGAGTTTTCTCAATTTCAGTTTAGGTGTTTTATCATTTACTATAATTATTATACCTGGAGGTTTCTTTCAGTCTGGAAACTTTAGTCCTTCAGTTCTTGGAAATTTTATTAAATTCTTCTATTTTCTTTTTTTTCCCCACGGGAACTCCTGTTACTTGGACAATAAGTTAGATTGATTCTCTAATTTGCATATTCTCATATTTTCTACATTTTGGTCTTTTATTCTACTCCACTGAGACAATTTTCTCAAGTTTAACTTCCACAATTTTTAGATATGTGGTTTAAACTTTGGTTATCATTTTAAAAACTTTATTATGAATATGTAAACATAAACGAAAGTGGAGAGTATCTTAAAATGAACTGTGATGTACCTGTCACCCAGTATAGTGATTAACATTTTGACCAATGTGTTTCATTTCTCTCCACTTTCTTAAAGCAGATTTAGACATCATGACATTTTACCCATAAGTATTTCAGTATACTTCTCTAGCTGTGGTTATATTATTATTAATTGGAAGGTTTTATTTTTCTCTGAGTTTTTATTACTTACTGTTATTATTCTGTAAAACGTCTGATAATACTGATTATAGTTTTATTTTTGTTCTTTGCATTTGTCCTTTCTCTTTATTTGCTTTTTGCTTTTTCTTTTCCTTCTAATTTCTTCTTTCATTTTAGAGGTTTTCCTTAACTTTCCGATTTTCTTTGGCCCTTGGCTGATGCTTCAGAGTGTGTCTCTGAGAAACTGCAGATGGGAAACTGTGAGTGCACTTTGTTGATTAGTGGGTTTCAACAAGTTTAGGTGACAAATGAGGGCATAGTCCTTTTTATGGGGAACCCCCAAGTATCTGTAGGCCTTTTTAGTAAGCAGTTTTCTCTGGAAAAGAATCCTCCAGTCTTCTACTTGACAGATACAAAGGCTTGTATCTGGATTGAGTATATGAGAGAGACAAATCTGTGGTCTTTCTATTCAGACTCTTACTTAATCTTGTTTTCACCCTCTCTATATATTTTATTGATTTTAGAGAGAGAGAGAGAGACATCGATTTGTTGTGGCCTGACCAGGGGTTGAACCTGTAACCTTGGCATATCAGGATGGCATTCTAACCAACAGGGCTACCTGGCTCTCAGCTAGAGGTTCTCTTATTTAAGTTTCCCAGAATATAAAAAACTTTTCTTCTGCAATATGGGAGTAGTCACCTGACTGAACGGCTGGAGGGAGCGATCTGGGAGTTTAATTGCTTTTAAATTTGTACATTTTCATTCTTTTATTTTTAGCCCTACCTCACATCTTAACTTTCAGAAGTACCAACTGTTCCCCTAATAAGCCTTTGACTCATTCTTGAAAGCACATTGTTTTACTTATGTTAGTAATCAATACCTTGAGAATTTTTTGTTCAGAGTTATTCCTTAGTATGGGCTAAAAGCTCTAAGGCAATATCTATATTTTTAAACCATGGAATTGTACACTTTAAGATTTATTTATTTTTAGAGAGAGGGGAAGGGAGGGAGGAAGAGAGGGAGAGAAATATCAATCAGTTGCCCTGACTGGGGACCAGACCTGCAATGCAGGCATGTGCTCTGACTGGGCATTGAACTGGCAACCTTTCGGTTTGTAGGATGATGTCCAACCAACTGAGCCACACCAGTCAGGGTGGAAATATCTTTTTTGATTTCTTACGTATAAATTAGGAAGTCTTAGCTCATATTCTGTTTTATAGTCCTATAAGACTCAGATGGTAAATTTGATAGGCACTGATTCTACACATTTAGAATTTTTTCAAACTCAGAATAATTACATATAGGAAGAGCTATCCTATCCATTCTTGTAGATAAAATACAAATTGATTTTCACATATCTACCTGTAGCACATCACTGAGCAATGTTAATAACAGTTTTGATGTAGTGTCCTGAAGTATCTTCAGAATCCTCTCAGGAAGACTAAATTAGATTTAGAAAGCTGTCTTGCCATTATCACAGGAACATGCTCCTTACTATGCTATAAAATGTCTTCTTACTGTTAACATTCCAAATTAAAGAAAATATGAAGTTAGCAGGGGGCTGCTGAAGGCAGTAATTGTATTTTGTTAAGCTTAGGTCTTTGGAAATTGATGATCTATATAATATGGTATAAATGTTACATTTCTATTTATAATCCTTGTTAAACTATTGCATTTCACTCTAGGATTGTGCCATTATCTATTTTCTTTACATTTCAGTTAATAGAAGGGTTCATTTTAATATCTTTTTAAAATATACTGAATTAGGGATCCTGTATGTGGGATAAGTAATGCAAATATTTTGAAAGCCATCTAGTCTTTTATAAATTCTTAGTTTGGAAATGTTAATTATCTCATCCACATTAGTAGTAATTGCTCATCATTTCTCTTTGTGTATTTTATTACTTGGTAGATTAATATTTTCTGTAAGCTGACACACTTGGATACTCGTGAAAACTAAGGTGAACTAGGAAGGACAGTTTATATTTAAATTTATTTAGGCTTATTGCCCAGGCTTACTTTAGAATCCCTGACTTGTCTGATAGTTTTAGACCCTTAAGAATATGTTTGTTTTAACATGGAAGGTTGTATTTTCAAAGTGTCCACAAAAACTATTTATGTAAATTTATTAAAATGAACTCAAAATCTTAAGACTATAATGAACTCTTAGATACTGTTTTTTTATCTTTATTTTGAAAAACTTAATTAGAACTAGAATTTTTTAATAGACAAAGGTAAAATTTTACATATATATTTTAAAGATTTTATTTATTTTCAGAGAGGGGAAAGGAAGGAAAAAGAGAGGGAGCGAAACATCAATTACTTCTCACATTCCCCCAACTGGGGACCTGGCCAGCAAGCCAGGTGTGCGTCCTGACTGGAATCAGTGACCTTTTTCTTTGCAGGCTGGCGCTCAGTCTACTGAGTCACAACAGCCAGGGCTTATATATATTTTTGTGTGACAGAACACTTGAGGCCTTATTTAAGTTTGTTTTATTTTCCAGATGGTTTGGGGTTCATTAAAAAAAAAAAAAACACTTGGTTATTTCAATGTAAGTTTAATTGTTAGCATATAATCCTTGTGGGGGTTCAAGCTATTTTATTTTAATATAATAGCATTTCAGCAGTGCACATTTTCTGAATAATTTTGCAGAAGAAAATACTCTGATTGGGAATGGCACTTTACTGACAGGCCAAACATTGTTACGTAAGCTTAGTCTTTTTCTCCTGACATCTTAGCCTTTAGTATTAGTTTGTATTTTATTACCTTTCCCCTTCCTTCTGATGCCTAGCAGCTTCCTTCAATCATTTTCTATCATTAATTAGGTTGTAAACAGCACCTTTTTGACTGTGAGGATGTAACATCTTACCATGGTGACATGGCATAAATATTCCATATCAGTATATTTACTACTTTTTGGCGAAGTCAAACCATTGCCGTCGGTACCTTTTCTAAATGAGTCCTTTGTATGTCACATTTGCTCACTTTAAAATTCATGTGTGTTTAAAATCAGAATTTTCACAGTTCCATGGTTGTGTAACATAAAATTTCTATTTTTGACTCATTTGGCATGTCTGACACATGCTTTTTTTCTTTCTGGTGGTGGTGGTGTGGTAAGAAAGAATATGAGTTGACTCAGTGTTAAATTTTTTTGTTTTTTTTTTTTTTAAGAACAGGAGAAAGTATCACTTTTTAAAAATATTGTTATTTATTTATTTTTTTTTAAAGAGAGGGAGCAGGGAGAGAAATGTTAATGTGTGGTTGCCTCTCATGCACCCCCTACTGGGGACCTGATCTGCAACCCAGGCATGTGCCCTGACTGGGAATCAAACCCATGACCTTTTAGTTTGCAGGCTGGCTCCCAATCCACTGAGGCACACCAACCAGGGCAGATTTTTTCAATTGAAAAGAAAGAGTCCTGGTCACATATCTGGGTTGCAGGCCACGTCCCCAGAAGGGGGCGCTGGAGAGGAAAACACACATTGATGTTTCTTTCCCTCTCTTTCTCTCTCCCTTCTCTCTAAAAATAAATAAAATCTTTTAAAAAAAACCCGAAGCTATTCTTTAATAATTGCATAATGAAAGACAACAACATCTTACTGAGTCCTCTTCAGTTTTAATGAAGATCTATTTTCTGTACTTAAGAAATTTTTTATTTTGGGAAAAAAAAAAGGCAAATATTTATTTTAAGCTTTATTATCATTTGACAGAATAAAATACGGATCAGTGAAGAAAGGGTTTCTAAATCTTTTCAGTCTACTGTTCTGAAAATGACTGTTACTGGAGATACCATTTATTGATCTGCTTTCATCTTTGGTAATAAAACTTCATTGCATGTCATTTGATATAGTAAACAGAGCCAAGAATTAGAGATTTGTTCCTTTTTCTCTTTTGCCATTTACACTATCAAAATCTAGATCCCCCCCTTCTTATCTAAGTTAATTTAACTCCTCTGAGTTGTCTTGCATGCCTCCTACCAAATATTTGGTTTACTTATATGTCAGCCTCCTGCTTAACCTCCTACCAAATATCTGGTTTACTTATATGTCAGCCTCCTGCTCAAGAATGTGCATCTTTCTTTGGTGTTTAATTAGACCAGAGTACAGAAGATAGTATATAGGCAGATTGCTATTAAATTCCATACTTTGTTTTGATAAACTTGATGCTTGGCATATATTTTTCCGTGCTTGGCTGAATTATATGCGGTATATCTTCCTTTCTTAACTGGTGTACGCACAAAATATTGCCCTACATTTTTTTAAAGTTGTTGCCTCATTTTGCGTACAAGAGTGGTTTTCTTACATAAGCTTCTCAAAGTCCTAGAGAGACCATGAATAAGCAGCTGAGTAGTAGAGTATATTTTTCCTTTTTGGCTTGTTTATGTCCTTTGCCTGTTTTACTATGGATAGGTATGTCATCGTGCCTTAGAAACACTCTTTGATTAATAACCTCCTTTCAGAAGTCAAAGTTTTCCCAGTTTGTGGTTCTTGCCTTTAACTATATCATGAGATATTTTTACTATGTTATGTAAAATTATTTATTTTTCATATTAATAAATTCATTAATCATTTTCTTCAGGGTTTTTAACTTTTGGTGTCATGCCTAGAGAAAAATATGTGATGTACTCAAAGTTTTTTTGTGAAAAATTTTAGAAACACTATAATAATACTTACTTTTATCTTCTGAATTTTAGAATTGGTTATGCATAATCATTTTTAATGCATATAATTGCATTATATGCAATCATTTATGCATATAATGATTGATGCATAATCATTATAACAAGGTGCTAACAATACCTTGTTATAATAAGGGCAGAAAGAGCTGAGAGGAAAAATTTCTTAGCACTGAAAGCATACAAGCTTTTTAGCTTTGAGCTCATCAAGAACCCCTAGGATATCTTATCCTGGGGCAAAGTTCTCATCATTCTTAGGTTAGCCATAACAAATCATTCACGGATTACTTGTAGCACATGGTTACAAATAGGAATTCTCTGAGAGGCCAGAGTGCTACATAATTGTCATTAACAAATCTATTTTTTAAAACTGTTGTCCAAGTAATACATGTAAATGATTTGAAAAGTCTAACAACTGTACAAAATTTATAATCCCGTGCACTGTCCCCTTCCTATCTATGAACTCCTCTCCTAAAAGATTGCTACTTCGAAACTTCAACCTTGTGTTTTGGTATTTCCCCTTATATTACTAAATATTTGTATTGCTGTATTTTAAATTTATTTTTTAGTTATTAATTTTTGAATATTTACAATGGGAAGTAAGGATTTCTTGCATTATGGTAACACCGCATTCCACAAACACACTCATTAGCTCTCTTATCCTTCTGATAGTTTAATTATAATTTTGGTTTAGATTAATTTTCAGTGTTGTAATATGACTATGTAAATAATCTCAGTTGAGCCATGTCCTCTACCTTTTCCTCCCTGTGCATTGTTTGTTTTGGGTGGAGTTGATTGATCTCCCCACCCCATTAATTTTACTTAGTTCTCTAAAGTACTTATCAGTAAGTTATCTCTGAACTCTACTAGAAGTATAAATCTTGCCTGGAAATGTTAAAATACACAAGGTTATCATATTTAAACTCATTAATTAAAATACGACATTTTTAATTTTATCAAATTACATGAATACAGAAAGTCATATGTCATAAGTATATGGCCTAATGAATTTTCACAAACTGGGGCATCCATATATCTTGGTGTAGTATCCAGATCAAGAAAAATAACATTACTAGCATTGTAAGAGCCCTTTCTTGTGTTCTCTTCCAGAACTGTCTTTCTACTCCATGGAGTAATTCTAATTTCTAACAACAGTTTTAGAAACTATTGCTTGTTCTTGAATTTCATTATATATGGATTCTTACAGCATGAATGTGTTTTGTGTCTGGCTTCTTTCAAAGTTCTATTTATGTGATTTATCCATTTTATTATATGTAGTTTTAGATCACTTACTCTCATTGCTAATAATAGTATTCTATTAAATGACATTCTATTAAATGTTCCACTTTACCTACTCTCCTATTGATGGCTTTTTGGTAACCTCAGATTTTGTCTATATATACAATATACTGTTACCATTAACCTCCTGGTTTATGTATTTTGGTGAAAATAAAATCCTATTGGGTATATATCAGAAAAGGAATTTCTGAGTCATAGGGTATATATATGTACAGCTGTAGTAATACCAACAAATGGTTTTCTAAAGTGGTTTACCTTCCCACATGCTCTGTATAAGAGTTACTGCATTTTTGCATCATTGCCAGTCTTTATATTTCCCTAATGACTAATGAAGTTGAATACCTGTATTTATTTCTTGCATTTGGGTATTCTCTTTTATGAAGTGTGAGTTCAAGTCTTTGTCCATTTTTGTCATTTTGTCTTTTTCTTTTTAATCTTCATGAGTTCTTTCTATACTATGCATACAAATCATTTGTTGGATATATGTTTTGTTAATATATTCTCCCCTGCCCCGCCATGGCTTGCTCGTTCTCGGTCTTACTGACGTCTTTTGGTGAACCAGAAATTATTATTTTTTAAGAAGTCAAATTTATCTATGTTTTCTTTTGTAGTTAGTACCTTTTGTGTCCTAATGAAGAATTTTTGTCTACTTCAGTATCACAAAGGTATTTGTGTGTGTGTGAGGTAAAATATAGGTAAGTGTGCAGTTCAGTGGCATTAGTACATTCACATTGTTTGTAACACTCACCACCATCTATTTCCAAACTTCAGAATGGTTTTGTTAGCTTGTGTTGTGACAGCTGTAATATCAGTGTGTGTTAAAAAAACTTATCAAAACTGATTAATTTTTGTGTAGCCATTTTAATATTGAAGATGGAAGAAAATAAGCAACACTTTTGGCATTTATGCCTTTTCAGGAAAGGTAAAAATGCAGCTGAATTGCATAAAAAGATTTGTGCAGTGTATGGAGAAGATGCTGTGACTGATCAAACATCAAAGGCGGTTTGAGAAGTTTCATGCTGTAGATTTCTCTCTAGATGATGCTCCACAGTCAGGTAGATCAGTAGAAATTGATAGTGATCAAATTGAGACATTAATTGAGAACAATTAACATTTCCTCACTGACATTTATTTTGTTTTATTTTGATAATAGCCATCCTAATGGGTATAAAGTGGTAGGTATTTCATTGTGGTTTTGATTTAGATTTCTCTAATGACTGTTGATGTTGAGCATCTTTTCATATCCTGATTGGACATTTGTATATTTTCTTCGGAGAAATGTCTTCAAGTCCTTTGTCTAGTTTTTAATTTTATTGTTGTTGTTGAATTGTAGTTCAGCATATATTCTGTATATTAAACTCTCATCAGATCTATGAATTGCAAATATTTTCTCTTAGTCCATGGCTTGCCTTCTCACTCTGTTGATAGTATCATTTGATGCATAAGCATTTAAAATTTTGATATCGTCTGTTTTTTTTTTGTTATTGTTGTGCTTTTTGATAGCATATCCTAGAAATCATTACCACACCCCATGCCATGAAGCTTTCCTCCTGGTTTCTTCTATGAGTTTTATAATTTTAGGTCTTATATTTAATTTTTTGATCCATTTTGAGTTAATATTTATATATGGTGTAAGGTAAGGGTCCAATTTCATTCTTTTCTATGTTTTCCCATCATCGTTTCTTGAAAACACTCTCTGCTTCTCCATTGATTAGTCTTTGGCACTCTTGTCAAAATCATTTGATTATACAAATGAGGGTTTATTTCTGGGTTCTCTATTCTTTTCCATTAAGTATATGATGACGTCTGTCCAGAAAGTATCCAACTATGTAATAGGAAAAATAAAGATATTGAAGAAGGTACAAGATACAAGAAACAATGTACATACGACAATGACCTCAGCCCCCTTCAAAGTAGGCATCTTGGGATCTCACACAGCTCTCCCAATTGCTATCAGCTGCCCTGTTGTATTTTCCTGAATTTCATCAACAGCTTGAAATCTCTTCCCTTTCAAAGGTGATTTTAGCTTTGGGAAAAGCCAGAAGTCACAGAGCACCAAATCTGGGCTGCAGTGGGGCTGAGTCATTTGGGTGATTTGATGTCTTGCAAAAAAAACTTGGCACAAGACATGATGCGTGAGCGAGCATGTTGTCATGATGAAGCTGCCAATCACTAGTTGCCCATAGCTGCATCCTTCTAAATCATCTGACTAGTTTCCATGGAGGAATGTTCAAGCTTAATGCAAAATTTGATGCATGTTTGTTGCTCTACTTGCTCAGTCATTTTGAATGTGATGGCCACACAGTACACATGCTCATTCAACAGTGTATATTATCCCCACTGACTAGTGCAGTGAAGTCGTCATTGTTCACACATTCATATTCCACTCCATTCTCCTTGGCTGCCAGGTTACATTCATGTTGTGTAAACTGTTCTTATTATATTAATGGCTGGATTTTTTTCCGGACAGACCTTGTATATATGTCTGTCTTTATGCTGGTATCACATTATTTTAATGGCAATAGTTCTATGTAGTAAGTTTTGACATCAGGAAGTATGAGACCTCCAGTCTTGTTCTTTTTCAGGATTGTTTTGGCTGCTTGGAGTTCCTTGAGATTTTTTAATGAATTTTAGGTGGATTTTTCTATTTCTGCAGACATTATAATTGGGATTTTGATAGGGATTTCATTGAATCTATAGATCACTTTGGGTAATATTGACATCTTAAAAATATTGTCTTCCAACCCATGGGATGTCTCTTCATTTATTTGTTGTTGTCTTTAATTTCTTTCAACAATGTTTTGTAGTTTTCAGTATACAAGTCCTTTTACTTCCTCTGTTAAGAATATTCCTAAGTATTTTATTCGGATGCCATTCTTGGCTGTACTGATGCTTTCTGATGCCTTTGTAAATGGAATTGTTTTATTGATTTTCTTTATGTATTAATTGCTATTATGTAGACATGCAACCTGTTTTTGGCACTGATTTTTAGATGTTTTGTATTCTACAGTTTTGCTGAATTTGTTTATTCTAACAGTTTCTGTTCTATGTGGAATATTTAAGGCTTTCTACTTTAAGATCATGTCTGGAAAAAGAGATGATTTTCTACCTTTCAAATTCGGATGTCTTTTATTCCTTCCAGCAATGAAGATACTTTTTCATGTTTTATTCTAGAAACTTTAGTTTTAGTTTTGCACTTAGGTTCGTGATTCATTTGTAAATGAAGTGCTGTGGGTCAAGGCTAATTTTTCAATGTGGATATCTAGTAACTGCTCCAGTACCATTTATTGAAAAGACTGTTCGTTCTCCCACTGAATTGCACTGTTGTCTTTGTTGTAAACTTAGCTGGTCCTGTATGTGATTTTTCTGGACACACTTCTGTTCCATTTGTCTGTTTTTGTAGCCTTATATGAATAACAGTCTTAACTATATAGCCTGTGGTAAGTCTTGAAATCTAGTAGTGTATGCTCACAACTTTATGTTCTTTTTCAGGCTGTTTTTGGGTGTTCTATGTACTATGCATTTTCCATATAAATTTTAGTATGAACTTATCAATTTCCACAGAAAATCTACTGGGATTTTTATTGAATTGTATTCAATATATAGATCAAGTGGGACAGTGTACATCTTAATAATATTGAGACTTTTAGTCTACGGATGTGTTCATCTTTCTGCTTATTTAGGTCTTTTTAATTTTTCTCATCTGAGCTTTATAGTTTTCAGTATAGAGATCACACGTCTTCCTGTAGACTTATTCCTAGGTAATATTTCTCCAGTTTCATTGAGATATAATTGTACTACTTTAAGGTGTGCAACATAATAATTAGATACGTGTATACAGTGAAATGATTACCACAGTAAGTTTAGTTAACATAATTGAATGAAAGTATTTCTAAGGGTAGGGTTGAAAGTTTAAAATAATTTTCCTCAGAATTTTGAAGGCATTGTCCTCTTGTTTCCAGTGCTGCTGTTCAGAAGTTTCTTGTGATTTTTTTTTTTTCTCTTTGGAATCTCCCCACCCCCTTCAGCTTTATTGAGATATAATTGACATATAACATTGTCTAAGTACTCTGGAATTGTATAGGCTCTTCCCTTTGTCCCGTGTTCTAAAATTTCACAGTGATATGCCTTGGTGCAGGTTCTCCCCCTCTATCGTGTTAGGCATTAATGCATTCTGTCTACTTGTGTTCTTTAGTTTTAGAATTTTTTCTTAAATAATGTATTGTTTTGTCTTTTAAAAATTCCTGTTACGTGAATGTTGATCTTCCTAGACTGCTCTTTTAATTATTTGTTTTCCTTATTTTTCATATTTTTTTCCTCATTCTATTTTCTGGGAAGTATCTTCAGTTCTGTCTTATTGCCCTTATATGTGTGCATGCATTTCCTCTTTGCTGTCATAGTTTTAATTTTTGAAAAGCCACAGTTTTTTGTTTTTTGAATGTCCTTTCCTCCCTTTTTGGCTTCCTTATTTTATGGGTCCCATATCTTTTCTTAAAGTTCTGAGACTATTATATTTTTTTGAGGTTTTATTTTGTTTAAAGGTGTTCTAGGGTTCTTTTGCTTTTTTTTTGTTTGGGTGTTGTTTGTTTGTTTGTTTGTGTCCCTCTAGACTTCCCTTAAATGCCTGGAGATATATCCACTTACATTTAAGGGTGAAGTACTAAAAAGCAGATTGAAAATTCAGCTCTCTGTGCAAGGGCAAAATTTGTGAACTCTTAGGTGTTACTGTGTGGTGATCTGACTGGGCTGGGCTGATTGGGGTCTCTCCATTTGTTATATCTTTTAAGTTTTTTTCTTTTAAACCACTGCATTAAGGTGTGTATATATATATATAATTGACTTTTATTTCCTGTGGGGGATGGTCAGCTATTTCAGCAAGCAATCCTTTCTTCTCTACCTGCTGTGTGTAATCCACATTGCCAGCCTTCTGAGACCCAGGTGGAAAAAAGAAGCGCAGGATCTTACCATTCAGTAGTGAGATTTTCCCTGTTTTCAGTTTAGTTTTCTCACCCTTAATTCTGTTCTGTTTAACCATGGCATAGAGTTAACCTCCAGTCTTCTGTTAGCGTAGGGAGAGGTTCTGGGGATCTCACTATACTTTATATAGACCTTGGGCCAGTCTTCCTATTTCAGCAACACCTGTACTTTGTGCCTCTAGTTTCTGAGCTTTTCCATGGTTCTGTGGAAGGAAATAAGCCTACTGCTTTGCTTGTGATCACCAACCTGGGCTTAGTCTTCTAAATTAGTCACTACGTATCCTTCTGGTTTCCAGCTTCCAAATGTTTTTTTCCCATTGGTCCTTCTAGGTTTATGACTTTAAAAAAAATAAAAATACTTTTAATAAACTTAGTAGTTTCTGAGGGAGCAGCAGTAAATACACATGGTGAGACATATTTAACTGAAAGTCAAAGTGTCTTTTCTGCTATTCTATTTAACATTAACTCAGCTGATGGTGCATTGGGTTCCTCTAGCATTCTGGTGGGGTGGGGGAGGGGGGAATAAAAGGTTTTACTTTACAAGCAGCAAAAAACATTTTTTATTACTATATTTTTAAAAGTACAGACTACTACCATCAGTATCAATATTGAGTTACTTCTCCTTAAATGTCTGAAATTTACTAGCTAGAGTCCAGTAAGAGCAATAGGGATTTCCTGTTCTTTATATTTCATTTTAATTTTAGGATAATTACATTCTGTATTACAGTAATTCTAAATTAAACTTTTTAGATTGGGATTTCTAATCAATAAAGACTCATAATTTCTTAACTGTGAAGCCTGTGGTACATATTATAGTATCACTAGGTATAGCTGCTCACTTTATTTTTCACATACTATTAATGAACTATTTAAAAGTTTATACTAGTGGTTGACAGACTTTTGATACTTTCAGTAAGTTAATAGCAAACATGTTTTGATTGCTTTTGCTGTTGTGTTGGGCATGTTACTCTATATCAGATGTGAGCTGATGACATAGCCGAAAAAAAACTCAGCAGTGGGAATGTCCTCATTTCACACTAACTCTAGGCACTATTCCAAATACAACAATAAACACTCTACATTTGCTGTCAGCTGAGCCATTACCAAGGATAGTTGTGTTTAGGACTGAGAAACTTTTTTCTTAACCTGTTTTAATAGTATGCTAATAACCAGGTAGCAGGAACAATTGGATTATATTTCACTATTCACATTGTGTATTGTCATGGATGATATTCCATATGAAAATAAATAATGGGATAACAAAATTTAATACTGCAAATTGCATCTCAGGCCAGTGTATATACTTCATGTAAATATATATAAATATATATGTAAAATATGTAAATATATTTTTGTTTTCTACATAATTTTTTTAATTATACAGTAAACTGCGTATCTTATAGGGTTTTTGAGAAGTGTGCCATTTAGGACTTGATGGATTTTTTTACAGCCATGGTGGGTTGGCATCAGCCGTGGAAGCATGGGTACTTGGGTGATAAAGTTACTGATTTGTTCATTTTCGGAAGTATGTTTGTTGGAATGAGTTGGGTTCCCAGTTGGCTGGCTCTCAGAAGTAAAGGGCTGTCACTGACAGGTTGACCTGCAGAAACAGTCACTGAGATACATTGTTTGAGTGGGTTTAAAACTGGCCAAGATGGAGGTGTAGGTGGACACACTGTGCCTTCTCTCACAACCAAAATTAAGGACAATAAAAGATTTAGAAACAAGAAAACAACCAGAACTGATAGAAAATTGAACTGTATGGAAGTCCGATAACCATTCATCCAGACCGGTAAGAGGGATGGAGTCGCGGCAGGAAAAAGTGGAGGTGTGGACTGGGCACGCAGGCAGCAGTGGCTAGCAGACCCCAGGTGCACAGGCGGCAGCTAGCAGACCCTGAGTACGGGGTGGCAACTGTGCAGACCCAGTGAGGCTGCGCAAGGCGGCTGGCTGACTAGGTGGTCCCACATTTGCGTGTAAATAATCCAGGTGAAGAGGAAGCAGCGGAAGGGACTGGAACCCAAGAGAGAGCAGAGCAAGCGCTATTGTTCCCTCTCAGAATCCGCCCCCACATACAGCATCACTACCCAGCCACAGGGCTGCCCTGCCCTGGGAAACACCTAAGGTTCCACCCCTCACTATGTAACAGCCGCAACTAGACCCACCCCGCCCAAAAGAAAATGGCTCAAACCGGAAAACAGATCAAAGCCCCAAAGCCAATTCATCTAAGCAACCAAGAGATAGCCAACCTATCAGATGCAAGTTTCAAAGCACTGGTGATCAGGATGCTCACAGAATTGGTTGAATTTGGTCGCAAATTAGATGAAAAATGAAGGCTATGGTAAGTGAAATGAAGGAAAATGCACAGGGAACCAATAGAGATGGGAAGAAAACTGAGACTCAAATCAATGGAGTGGACCAGAAGGAAGAAAGAAACAACCAAACAGAAAAGAATGAAGAAACAAGAATTCAAAAAAATGAGGAGAGGCTTAGGAAACTCCAGGACATCTTTAAACGTCCCAACATCTGAATTATAAGGGTACTGGCAGGGGAAGAGGAAGAGCAACAAGTGGAAAACTTATTTGAACAAATAATAAAGGAGAACTTCCCCAATCTCGCAAAGGAAATAGACTTCTAGGAATCCAGGAAGCTCAGGGAGTCCCTAAGAAGTTGGACCCAAGGAGGAATACACCAAGGCACATCATAATTACATTACCCAAGATGAAAATGGAGAGAATTCTAGAAGCAGCAAGGGATAAGGGTACAGTCCACCTACAAAGGAGTTTCTATCAGACTGTCAGCTGATTTCTCAAAAGAGACCTTACAGGCAAGAAGGGGCTGGAAAGAGGTATTCCAGGTCAGAAAAGTCAAGGACCGACATCCAAGATTGCTCTATCCAGTGAAGCTTTCATTCAGAATGGAAGGGAAGATAAAGTGCTTCTCAGATAAGGTCAAGTTCAAGGAGTTCATCATCACCAAGCCCTTAATATATGAAATGTTAAAGGGACTTATCTAAGAAAAAGAAGATAAAAAATATGAACAGTAAAAAGACAGCAAACTCACAGATATTAACAACCACACCTAAAACAAAAGCAAACTAAGCAAACAGCTAGAACAGGAGCAGAAACACAGAAATGGAGAACACATGGAGGGTTAGCAACAGGGGAATGGGAGGAGGAGAAAGGGGGAAAGGTACAGAGAATAAGTAGCATAGACGGTGGGTAGAAAATAGACAGGGAGCGAGCAAGAATAGTGTGGGAAATGTAGAAGCTAAAGAATTTATGACACATGGACATGAACTAAAGGGGGGAATGTAGGTGGGAAGGGATGTGCAGGATGGAGGGGAATGATGAGGAAAAATGGGACAACTGTAATAGCATAATCAATAACATATATTTTTTAAAAAAGAAAAAAATGTAGTCCTTACAGACTATATTCAAATTTAATGCCTATTAGCTTGGAACAGACTGCTATAAATATAGAATAATATACATAAATATCATGTATACATAAATATACATCATAAACATAAATATAGCATAATAAATAAAATATATTTTAAAAATTGGTTATTTCATAGCTATAGAACTGTCAGGTATTAAGTAAGTAATTTTATACTGGTTGTGGTGGCTCTTTGTTACTGTGGCTTCAGAACAGCTGATCTTTAGTATATGAACTCCTTTTTATTCTTGGGGAGATAAAAAAAAGAAATAAAAAAGAATTGTTTAGATCTTCACCACTGTCGTTGGTTCTTCTTAAAGATGAGGTTTGATCTTTTTATCCTTGAAAGTGAAATCTGGAGGGACTTCTGGCCAAGATGGAGGTGTAGATAGACACACTGTGCATCCTCACACAACCAAAAATTAAGGACAGCAAAGATTTAGAAACAAAAAAAAAACCCCACATCTGACAGAAAATTGAACTGTAAGGAAGTTCGACAACAATTCATCCAGACGGGTAAGAGGGGCGGAGTCGGTGGCCCTTGGACAGGGGTTGTGGCAGAAAAGAAGCAGTGGCTGGCAGACCTGAGCATGCAGGTGGTAGCTAGAAGACCCGGTAGTGCAAGGCAGCTGGCTGATCGCAGTCACACATTCATGGACAGATAAACCAAGCAAAAATAAGGAGACAGACCTGAACAACCCAGGGCCCCAGCCCTGGGAAATAAAGCTTAAAAGCACCAATTGAAAACACCTGTGGGGATTGAGGTGCTGGGAGAGACTCCCAGCCTCACAGGAGAGTTCATTGGAGAGACCCAAAGGGTCCTAGATCAAACACAAGCCCACCCAACCGGGAACTAGTACCAGAAGGGCCCAATTTGCTTGTGGGAAGCAGTGGAAGGGACTGAAATGTAAGAGAGAGCGGAGCAAGTGCCATTGTTCCCTCTGGGACCCCACCCCCACATGCAGGGTCACAACCTAGCAACTGGGCTGCCCTGCCCTGGGGAACACCTGAGGCTCCGCTCCTTACTACATAACAGCTGTGACCAACCCCCCCCCCCAAATGGCTCAAACGGGAGAACAGATCAAAGTCCCAGAACCATTCATCTTAAGCGACCAAGAGATAGCCAAACTATCAGATGCACAGTTCAAAGCACTGGTGATCAGGATGCTCACAGAATTGGTTGATTTTGCTCACAAATTAGATGAAAAAATGGAGGCTACACTAAGGTGAAATGAAGGGAAATGCACAGAGAACCAACATTGATAGGAAGAAAACTGAGACCTAAATCAATGGAGTGGACCAGAAGGAAGAAACAAACAACCAAATAGAAAAGAAGGAAGAAACAAGAATTCAAAAAAATGAGGAGAGGCTTAGGAACCTCCAGGACATCTTTAAACATCCCAACATCCGAATGATAGGGGTACCAGAAGGGTAAGAGGAAGAGCAACCAGTGGAAAACTTACTTGAACAAATAATAAAGGAGAGAACTTCCCCAATCTCGCAAAGGAAATAGACTTCCAGGAAGTCCAGGAAGCTCAGAGAGTTCCAACGAAGTTGGACTCAAGGAGGAACACACCAAGGCACATCATAATTACATTACCCAAGATTAAAATGAAGGAGAGAATTCTAGAAGCAGCAAGGGATAAGGGGACAGTCCACCTACAAAGGAGTTCCCATCAGACTGTCAGCTGATTTCTCAAAAGAGACCTTACAGGCAAGAAGGGACTGGAAAGAAGTATTCCAAGTCATGAGAGGCAAGGACCTACATCCAAGATTGCTCTTTCCAGTGAAGCTTTCATTTAGAATGGAAGGGCAGGTAAAGTGCTTCTCAGATAAGGTCAAGTTAAAGGAGTGCTTCATCACCAAGCCCTTATTATGTGAAATGTTAAAGGGACTTATCTAAGAAAAAGAAGATAAAAAATATGAACAGTAAAAAGACAGCAAACTCACCATTATTAACAACCACTCCTAAAACAAAAACAGACTAAGCAAACAGTTAGAACAGGAACAGAACCACAAAAATGGAGATCACATGTAGGGTTAGCAACAGGGGAGTGGGAGGAGAGAGAAGGGGAAAAGGTACAGAGAGTAAGTAGCATAGATGGTAGGTAGAATATAGGAGGAGGGCAAGAATAGTGTGGGAAATGTAGAAGCTAAAGAACTTATGACACATGGACATGAACTAAAGGGGGGGAATGTAGGTGGGAGGTGGTGTGCAGGGTGGAGGGGAATGAAGGGGGAAAAATGGGACAACTGTAATAGCATAATTGATAAAATAAAATTAAAAAAGTGAAATCTGATTTTCAATTCAGATTTTATAGGTCTCTCCATTCTTTCATGTAAAGGGAAAGTCATATATGAAATAATATATTTAAATATTAATAAGGTTCTGAAAAATAAAGTAATAGTGATAAAACTGCATAATCTCTGGGAAGCACTATAGCAGCATGTTCCCCTGGATTTTAACTTTACATAAATTTTTTAGGATTGTAAATTCTATTAAAGGAGTTCTTACAACAGTTTATAAGGTACCTCCTAATGTCACCTTTTTCAGTTGTAATATAAGCATAAGTGAGTCATTTTACTTTTTTTTTTTTTTTAAGAGAAAGGGGAAGGGAGAAAAACATCAGTTGGTTGTCTCTTGCATGTGTCCTGACTAGAATCTGAACCTGCAACCCTAGGCTTGTGCCCTGACCTGAAATTGAACCAGGGACCTTTCACCTTGCAGGATATGGTGCCCAACCAACTGAGCCACACCAGTCAGGGCTAGAGATGTTACTTTTAAAAATTATTGGAGCCCTGGCTGGTGTGGCTCAGTGGATTGAGCACCAGCTTGTGAACCAAAGGGTCGTTAGTGTGACTCCCAGTTAGGGTACATGCTTGAGTTGTGGTCCAGGTCTCCAGTAGAGGGGTGCATGAGAGGAAACCACACATTGATGTTTCTCTTCCTCTCTTTCTCTCTCCCTTTCCCTCTGTCTGAAAATAAAATAAGGAAAATCTTTTAAAAAGTTAGGACTGATAAGGAAGGCTCTTAGCAAACAGGTTTCAGAAAATTCAAGTTCTTCAGGTTGAGAAGAATTTCTAGTTGTCTTTTCTAAAGCTAGTAATGTTATAATCTAAAGACAGGTAAGCAAAAGAGATACAACAAAGTGAAAATGAGCAGTCTAAAAAGGTGCTCTTTATTAAAGGCTTCATGACAGACCCTTGGCTATTTAATTTTTAAATAAAATTTGTATCTTTTATGCATTTTACACACATTAGTTCATTTAATCCTCACACCAACTTGTTTAATAGGTACTATTAGCCTCATTTTACTGATGAGGGAACTGAGACACAAGTTAAATAACTTACCTAAAATAACAGCTAGTGTGTAGTGGTTAGGATTCAAACCCAGGCAGTCTAGTTTTTTGAGCAGACGTTTTTAATTACTACTGTTCCATGCTGTCTTTCCCTTTGGTGCATATACATTCTTCATACATTTTTATGTAACTATATACCTAATAAGTGCAAAGGTTTCTTTTAATATATTTAGTTGTCTGTGAAGACATTTTTGGGGCCTAAAGATTTGACTACGTGGATGCTACTAAATTTTATTGATTATTCCTGTTTCTAGATAGGACAGTCTAATTTCCCCAATAGAAATATGATAGAGGAGGTTACATTTCCAATGACCAGATTTCCAGCTTTTTATGGAAATTTGCACAGTCCTATTTTATACAGATAATACATCATGTAACTTTGTAATAATTAGTAAAGTTTTCTGAAATATATGCAAGTTCTGGAGGTGAGACTGATTGAATGGAAAAGATAGGAAAGCTGTGATAACATATCTCTGTTTTATCCTGTTCAACCTTTTTATAGTGCTGTACAGTCATTTTTGTAAAATATACATCTTGCCATTATTTTTTAAACTAAATATTTTTTTAACTTTGGCAGCACCTGTACGAGGTTTTAATCTGCCTTCATCCAGTTTTATTTCCTGTAGTTGCCAGCAAACATCTTATTTGCCATACCTTACTACTACTAACTGTCAATCACTCTTTGTACCTGGTGCCTTCATGCTATTTCCTCAGCTTTTATTCATCCAGAGAACTCAGACACCCATCCACAGTACCAGTGTATAGTAGTACTCAGATGTTGAACAAGTGAAGTCTTTTCCTGCTTTTGCCCAGCTGACTAAATAACTTTTCTGTACATACAATAAGTTATTTTTCTGATTGTAAGAGGAAGAGGGAAGTGAATTTTTTTTTTTTTTTTTTTTTAATGTAGATCCTCAATACCCTGCCTGGGACTTGGGAAAAGCTTAATAAGATCTTGAGTCAATAATAGGAAAAAGGACTTACTTACTTAAAATTAAACTTGTAAGAAGTGATTTTGGATTGTTTCCTCCAAGATGGTTTATATTTATTTTGTATTGTTTCTTGGTGATTTGTAAATCAGCACATTATTTGTTATTTAATGAGTTCTTTTTTAAAATATATTTTATTGATTGTGCTATTACAGTTGTCCCATTTTTCCCCCTTCATTCCCCTCTACCCTGCACACCACCTCCCACCTACATTCCCCCCCTTTAGTTCATGTCCATGTGTCATAAGTTCTTTAGCTTCTATATTTCCCACACTATTCTTGCCCTCCCCCTATTTTCTACCCACCATCTATGCTACTTGTTCTCTGGACCTTTTCCCCCTCTCTCCTCCTCCTGCTCCCCTGTTGCTAACCCTCCATGTGATCTCCATTTCTGTGTTTCTGTTCCTGTTGTAGTGGTTTGCTTAGTTTGTTTTTGTTTTAGGTGTGGTTGTTAATACCTGTGAGTTTGCTGTCTTTTTACTGTCATATTTTTTATCTTCTTTTTCTTAGATAAGTCCCTTTAACATTTCATATATTAAGGGCTTGGTGATGATGAACTCCTTTAACTTGACCTTATCTGAGAAGCACTTTATCTTCCCTTCCATTCTAAATGACAGCTTTGCTGGATAGAGCAATCTTGGATGTAGGTCCTTGCCTCTCATGACTTGGAATACTTCTTTCCAGTCCCTTCTTGCCTGTAAGGTCTCTTTTGAGAAATCAGCTGACAGTCTGATGGTCACTCCTTTGTAGGTGACTCTGCCTTTATCCCTTGCTGCTTCTAGAATTCTCTCCTTCATTTTAATCTTGGGTAATGTAATTATGATGTGCCTTGGTGTGTTCCTCCTTGGGTCCAACTTCTTGGGACTCTCTGAGCTTCCTGGACTTCCTGGAAGTCTGTTTCCCTTGCCAGATTGGGGAAGTTCTCCTTTATTATTTGTTCAAATAAATTTTCCACTTGTTGCTCTTCTTCTTCCCCTTCTGGTACCCCTATCATTCGGATGTTGGGACGTTCAAAGATGTCCTGGAGGTTCCTAAGCCTCTCATTTTTTTGAATTCTTGTTTCTTCATTCTTTTCTGTTTGGTTGTTTCTTTCTTCCTTCTGGTCCACTCCACTGATTTGAGTCCCAGTTTTCCTCCTATCTCTATTGGTTCCCTGTGCATTTTTCTTCATTTCATTTATTATAACCTCCGTTTTTTCATCTAATTTGTGAGCAAAATCAACCAATTCTGTGAGCATCCTGATCACCAGGGCTTTGAATTGTGCATCTGATAGGTTGGCTATCTTTTGGTCACTTAGATAAATTGACTCTGGGGCTTTGATTTGTTCTCTGGTTTGAGCCATTTTTGTTTCTGGTGTTTTGTTGTTTTGGGTTTTTTTTGTGGGGGGGTCTGGTTGTGGCTGTTACGTAGTGAGGGGCGGAGCCTTAGGTGTTCACCAGGGTGGGGCAGCCCAGTCCCTGGGTTGTGACACTGTATGTGGTGGCTGGGTCCAAGAGGGAACAATGGCTGTTGCTCTGCTCTCTCTTGGATTCCAGTCCCTTCCGCTGCTTCCCCTATACCTGGATTATCTGCACGTCAATGTGGGACCAACTGGTCAGCCAGCTGCCTTGCGCGGCCTCACTGGGTCTGCACAGTTGCCACCCAGTGCCCGGTGTCTGCTAGCTGCCGCCTGTGCACCTGGGGTCTGCTAGGTGCTGCCTGTGCACCTGAGGTGTGCTAGCTGCTGCTGCCTGCCTGCCCGCCCGGTCGACACCTCCACTTTTTTCTGCCTCGACTCCGCCCCTCTTATGGGTCTGAATGAATGGTTGTTGGACTTCTGTACAGTTCAATTTTCTATGAGTTTTGATTGTTTTCTTGTTTCTAAATCTTTATTATCCTTAATTTTGGTTGTGAGAGAAGGCACAGTGTGTCCACCTACGCCTTCATCTTGGCCGGAAGTCTAATGACTTCTTAGTTGTAGTTTGTGAATACCCTAAGTGTTATTTATTTGAGTCCCAATGAATGTTTGGGAATTTTCTTGACCTTTGAGTCTTAGGAATCTTCCATCACAGAAAATGTTTAGGGTGGATAATAGAAATGGAACTGTTTAAGGAGAATAGAAACAGAACCTAGAGTGGTAAAAAAAAAATCTCATATTCAGTTTCCTTATAACAAAGATATATTCACTTACAATATTTGTGAAATAAAAAAGTTACTCCATTCTTATGTACACCTTTTAAGTTTGTCTTTTGAGAGACTATTCTCTAACGTAAGCAGTTGCAAACATCTGTATTTGTTCTTTCCAATATAAGGAATGCATGCCTATGTTTACTTAGTCACATTTTGCCCATTCATGTGCTGAGCTGTGGGATCAAAACAAATGGAAAATAAAAAGCATATGGTGTAAAGAAGGGACAGAACGGGGCACCTAGATTTCTATGTTTGCTACTTGTATTCTATTAATGTAAGAATTTTAACTCTCATTTATTATTATCATTGCTTCCAGTAAATTTAAAGATTAAGATCAAATTCAGTATTTCCATAGCACTAAACACAAATGATATAACTTGTCCAATTATATAGGGAATCCATTGGATAACAAAGATTTGGGTGAAATATGATTGGTAATTGGTTCTTGGTCTTTTATTTAACCTCATAATATTGTGGCTCCAAATTTTAAGCACTTGAAGTCTTTGGGTCCTAGCATTTTTGGAAGGCTTAACTGTATTTTTAAGCACCCCAGGTTGGTCTACTAAATTTAAGAACAAATAATAAATTTTACTTATATCATGTTTCCCAGGATTCTGTTCATGTAGATGTAGCTTAGTAGTGATGTCACTTAATCAGATTGATTACTGAGAGACCCCACATTCACATAATTGTTATTACAGTATCTTGTTATAATTGTTATATTTTTTGTTAATGTTGTTAATCTTTTACTATACCTAATTGTACATATTTTAGAAAGTGTAAAATCGGTTACCATTTTAGTATGTGAATTGGCCTTAAATTCCTGTGATAAACCTGACTTGGTCATGATTTATTATCCTTTGTATTAATATATTATTGGATTCTATTTATAAATAGTTGAGGATTTTCTTTTAAAGATTTTATTTATTTATTTTTAGAGTGAGAGGAATGGAGGGACAAAGGGAGGGAGAGAAATGTCTTGTGAGAAATAGTTGCCTCTGGCACGCCCCCAACTAGGGACCTAGCTTGCAACCCAGGCATGTGCCCAGACTGGGAATCGAACTGGAGACCTTTTTGTTCTCAGGCTGGCACTCAATCAGTCCACTGAACCACACCAGCCAGGGCTGTTGCGGATTTTTATGTCTATTCATAAGAGGTATTGTTCTGTGGTTTAATTTTTTGTAATGTCTTTTTCTGGTGTTTATATCAGGGTGTTGCTGGCATCATAGAATGAATTGGAAAGTATTTCCTCTTATTACATTTTCTAACAGAGTTTGTTTAGAAATGATGTTACTGCCTCCTTGAATATTTAGTAGAATTTGCTGTTTAAGTTTCCATCTGGCTGAGGGATTTCTTTGTGTAAAGGCTTTAAAATACCAAAATCAATTTCTTTGATAAATGTACAGTATCTGGTACGAATAATGCTCCTTTTTATTACAGAATCATAAGCATGTAATTCTGTAACAGAACAATATCACACTCAAGCACACCATATGCCATTTTAGGTGAAATGTTCAAATTAAAAGTATAAATTACTACACCCATATTATTATCCTACCAACCACACTCAAAGCAGGTGCTACCTCTGCTGGACCCTGTATTTCATCTTAAGTAGCTTTGGTTCTTTGTGTTTTCATGTAATTTCATAGAAATTTATTGAATTTTATAAGCACAAAGTTATTTATAATATTCTGTTGTCATTCTTTTAATATTGGTAGAATCTGCAGTGCTGTCCCATTTTTATTTCTAATATTGGTATTTGTGTATTCAACTTTTTTATCACTCTGGCTAGATGTTTATTAATTTTCTTGATCTTTTCAGAGATTTAGCTCCTGGATTTACTAATTTCTTTCTACGGTTTCCCCATATTTCAATTTCGTTAATCTCTGCTTTTACTTAATTTCTGTTTCTTCTGCTTGATTTTGGTTTAATTTCTTATTTTCTGATTTTCTTAAGCAGAAGTCTACACTACTAAATTAAGACCTTTTTCATCTTTTCTTATAGAAAGAATTATTGAGAACTAAAAATTGCCCAGAGTACTGCTTTAGATGTATGTTAACAATTTTCATGAGTCATTTTTTCATGTTCAATCGCAAATATTTTCTAATTAACTTTGTGGCTTTATCTTTAAACCATCAGTTACTTATTGTTAATTTCCAAATATTTTGGGATGTCCAATTAATTTTATTGATTTCTCGTTTAATTCAGTTGTGTTCGGAGATCATGCTCTGTATGATTTTATTTATTTTAAATTTGTTGATATGTATTATGTCCCAGAATATGAAATATCTTGGTGCATATTCTCTATTTCCAGGAAAAGGATATGTATGCTGCGGTTTTTGAGTTGTGTACTGTCTTTTATATTCTTACTGATTTTCTGTCTACTTCTACTTTCGATTATTGAGAAAAAAGTTATGGTGTATGTGGATTTTTCTCTTTTTCTTTTCAGCGATAAAATTTTATAGTTATTTTGTACTCAAAGCTCTGTTAGGTGCATATTGTACATATTTAGAATTATGTTTTCTGTGAATTGACTTCCTTATTATTGTGAAATTACCCCCTTTTTATCCCTGATAATATTCCTTATTCTAAAGTATACTTTCTCTGATATTCATATGTCCACTCTAGCTTTCTCTCTTTTCCCTTCCCCGCTAGGTTTTCTGGTTTTGGGTTTTTTTTGTATTTTTAAAAATTATTTTAATTTTGGTCAATTACAGTTGTCTGTATTTTCCTCTCACAACTCCCCCCACCCCAGCCAAACCCACCTCCCTCCCTTGCATCCACCTTCCCCCTTGGTTTTGTCCATGTGTCCTTTATAGAAGTTCCTGAAAACCCTTCCCCCCACTATCCCCTCTCCCCGTGGGCTGTTGTTAGATTTTTCTTAATTTCAATTTCTCTGGTTATATTTCATTTGCTTTTTTCTTTTGTTGATTATGTTCCTGTTAAAGGTGAGATCATATGGTATTTGTCACTCACTGCTTGGCTTATTTCACTTAGCATAATGCTCTCCAATTCCATCCATGCTGTTGCAAAGGGTAGGAGCTCCTTCTTTCTCTCTGCTGTGTAGTATTTCATTGTGTAAATGTACCATTGTTTTTTGATCCACTCATTTACTAATGGGTACTTAGGTTACTTCCAGCACTTGGATATTGTAAATTGTGTTGCTATGAACATTGGGGTGCATAGGTTCTTTGGATTGGTGTTTCAGGGCTCTTAGGATATAATCCCAGCATTGGAATTGCTGGGTCAAAAGGCAGCTCCATTTTTAGTTTTCTGAGGAAATTCCATACTGTTTTCCACAGTGGCTGCACCCTTCCCTACTAGTTTTTATACTAGCGTCCTTTTTTAAAAAAATTGAGCTCTAATTCACATCCTAAAATTCATCCTCACAAGGTTGTACAACCATTACTGCCTCTAATTTCATTATATTTCATCACTTCTCCAAAGAAATCCCATTATCCCTTCAGCAGTCACACTCCATTCCTCCTACGACCCCAGTGCCTTTTTATTATTCCCGAATCCAATACCATACTGTCTCCTTAGACTTCTTCAGTATTTGATGGTTCCTCCTTTTTTTTTTTTTTTTTTTTCCATGACCTTTATCAGTTCAAAGAGAACTGGTCAGGTATTTTGTAGATTGTCCTTCCATTTGGGTTTGTCTAATGTTTCTCTTATCATTGGATTGGAGTTATGTGTTTTGGGATAAGAACATCACAGGGATGAACTGTTTTTCTCACTATATCATGTCAGGGAAGTCATGATGTTAACATGATTTAACACTGGTAACGTTAACCTTGATCACTTGGTTAAGGGGGTGCTGCTTGTTTCCTCCGCCATTGAGTTACCAGTTCCACCTTTCCATACTTTATTCTTAGGAATTGAATCGTTAAATGCAGCCTACGCTCAAGGCAAAGGGAATTAAATGGGATCTATTGTTGGGAGTACTGCTATACGGAAGATTTCTCTTCCCAGTATTTTTTCATTCAGCAATTTATACCAATGTGTACTGATTTATATTTTATGCTTTTGTGTATCATCCAGTACTCTGAATGATATTAGTTTTGGCCATAAGGAGCCCTTTCATATTGGCTCCTGACATGCCTCCATCTTTTTCTGTAGCATTTCCTTACTCTTTGAGACATTCTAAGATACTCCAGGCTCATTTTGTATTTTTTCTGTCCTGGTTCTAGAATCAAGTATTTCTCCCACAACCCCTTGTTCCTGTTATTAGAGAGTGAATAATATTTAGAAACCAAAATCTGAGGAACTGGGTATGCTTATTGCTAGTAGGTGTGACTGCTTTTGGGCTACAGCTTTAAAAAAAAGACGGTTTTATTGTTATTTTAATTCGTATACACAACTCACTCATTTAGAATACATAGTTCATTGGTTTATAGTATTTATAAATTTGTTCAACCATCACCACAGTCAATTTTCAAACATTTCCTGTCAAAAGACCCATATCTTCCAACAGTCACCTCTATTTCTTCCGCAGTGTTACCGCCCCTAGCCTCTGCCCTAGGCACATACTAAACTATTCTGGACATTTCATAAATAAGTGTTTTTTTGTGACTGGCTTTTCTCGCACAGCTGATGTTTTTGAGGTTCATCCATATGTGGCACGTATCAGTTTCCTTCCATTGCTAGTATTCTAGTGTATGAATATATATAGCATTTTGTTTAACCATTTTTCAGTTGATGGACATTCGGGGTGTCTACATTTTGGCTGTTACACTGCCATGAACATTTGTGTACGAGTTCTTAAGTGGATATAATGCTTTTAATTTCTCTTGGGTATACACCTACTTGGTGGTGGACTTGGTGGGACACATGGTGACTATTTATTCTTTCAAGAAACTGCTGGACTGGTCCTGGCTGGGTGGCTAAATTGGTTGAAGTGTTGTCTTGTGTATCAAAAGGTTGCAGGTTGGGTCCCTGCTTGGTGTGTATATTGAAGGCAACTGATCAATGTTTCTCTCTCACATCAGTGTTCTCTCTGTCTCTGTCTCTACCCGCTCCCCCCACCCTCCCCATCCTTTTCCTTCTTTTCCCTCTCTGAAATCAACAAACATATCCTTGAGTGAGGTTTAAAAAAGAGAGAGAACAGTCTTATGGCTATTTCAAAACGCATAACTTCATTAGTTTTGCAAGTGAATATTTAGTTGTCTCAAAACAATTTGTTGAAAAGGATTTTTCAAATTGCATTAAATTGTCCTTACACTAGTACCAAACTGTCTTGATCACTATAGGTTTATAGTACATTTTGAAATTGAAAAGTGTGAGTTTTCTAGTTATTTTTAGATTGCTGTGGGCCCATGAATTAGTATTTAGTACCAGTCTTTTCATTTCTGGAAAGAAGGCAAATGGGATTTCCATAGATCTCTTTTCTCCTCACCCCTCTCCCAGGCTTTGTGTATTTGTCTGGGTAAGCCTTTAATACTTGTCTAGGTGGTTGCAAATTGTACCTTAGTCTCCATTTCCTTATTGTGCAGATCTTCAAGTTCAGCCTTCTAATTACTTTTCATGACTTCCTGAGTATGTGCATATAGTTTGGGCATATGCACAGCCCCACATTGACTTTGTCTTCTAGATTCTTAGGAATTTGTCAGAGCTTCTCAAAGCTTTTATGGACTTCTCATATTCCCAGCTTTTCCTATTAAATTTTTTGGTTAATCTATTGTTTTGACCAGACAGACAAATAGATTCTTCTAGGGAATCACCAGGAAGGTCAAATAATGACAGCTTTTTGGGAGTAAGGCTTCAAAGAAGTTCCAGTTCATTCTGTGGCTGCTGGTCTTTACTTCAAGTGTATGCTGTTAGTAGTAAGCCTACCATGGCTCTGGAGAGCAGGACAGGGACTAGGACAAGTTAAAACACCACAAAGTTCACTGTTCTAATTGAGGTTCAGCTGTTTTTCTTGAATAGATACTCCCTGAATTGCTGCAAGCCTTTAGTTATTTTCTAGGTTGTGAAGAAGTTGATTCTCACAATTTTTGTCAATTTTCTCAGTTTTTATTGAAGAAAGGATTTTTAAGGGTTCTGACACTGCCATTTTCATTAATGTCTTTAACTTATTTACTCTCAGCTTGTCCTTTCATTCTCTTCTTCACTCCCTTTTACTGGTATTGTCAGATGAGGCTTTTTCTAGATTTCATTATGTTTGAAATATGATATATGGCCTAGTGTTACAGAACCCCGCCTATGCTGTTCTGGAACAGTTGTGGGGTTCAATTGCCTGCCGCCAAGAAACATGACTCCCAGTGCAAAAGTTGGTGAAAAGAGGAAAGGGGTTGTTTATTTAAAGGCTATGCAGATTTAGAATAATGGCAGATTTCTGCCATTAAGTCCCACTCCCTTTAAAACATGCCCAAACACATAGTTCTGCCCCTGCTTTGCTAAACCAGGCCAGTTTCAGAATATGCCAGTCAGAGGTACCGTCTTTTAGAAAAACAGAAGTCCACAGCTCAGCATTCCTGGTCACAGTTCAGCATTCCAGGTGTCTTCTGCTAATTTGTGTTTGGTTAGGCAGGTTCCCCAGCAGGTCTCCTCGTTCTTACTTTAGCTCTTAATCCAGAACTGCATGGCATCTCCTACTCCAAACCACATAGCATATCCTTATACACCAGACCTCATGGTGGATGGCTGGGGTGGGGCAGGGGGGCCTCTTCACCATTTCAAACCAAATGGCTGCCGCTCCGTCTTACTACACCAGGCCACATGGCAGAGTCTTGGACTCCTGGCTGGCATGGCTTTTACCTTACATACCAGCTCTTACGGCAGATTGCTTCAACTACACACTGCATAGCTGCTTGCTGCTTTCTCTCTCAGACCTCATGGTTGAATTCCCCCTACAGTCCGCACGGCTGCTTCCCTACTTTTTCAGCCTTCATGGTGGAATCCCCCTGCTTCCTGCCTCCTTCCTCATGGGTGCATCTCCTCTCTCAGCCCGCCCTTATTTTTAAATGCTGACCTAGAACTTCCCACATGTCCTCATATCCAGTCCTTCCCACAATGTGCTACTTTTGCATGGTCCCCCATATCTGTCACTTTCTTTTGGCTGCCATCTTTTTTTCCCTTTTTTAATTGTCTGCCATCTTTAGGAGGGCAGGAGTACCCCCTGGCATGGTTGCCTCCGCCTCGCTGCCTCTTGCACACTGTATCAGCTCCTTGTTGTGCAGCACAGCTATTAACTTGCCTTTTATTATACAAAGTATCTTGTATCATCCACTTCCACTTCCTCCAATCCAGGTTTGTGGGAAATTCTGCTATTTTCTGGGATCCTGTTTTTGCATGCCGTTACACAAGGACATTTAATGTATCAGTACTTGC
Source organism: Anoura caudifer (assembly GCA_004027475.1). Classification (NCBI taxonomy): domain Eukaryota; kingdom Metazoa; phylum Chordata; class Mammalia; order Chiroptera; family Phyllostomidae; genus Anoura; species Anoura caudifer. The sequence goes on along the minus strand of PVKU01003671.1, from coordinate 51,951 downwards.
AATAGCAAAAGGGTGAAACAACTCCAAGTGCCTCAAAATAAGGAATGATTTATCCGTATATCCGTATGATTCAACATTATGCATATAGTAACAATCATACATTTAAATTTATTTTATGACATAGGAAAACATTTATGATAGATGGAAAAACAGTATAAAATACAATCAAATCTTTGAAAATAAATTTTGTAAAGAAATAAGCATATGTATGCATCATGAAACTACTGGAAGGAGCTATTTGAAAATGGTATCATTTGTTATCTGGGTGGTGCTTAAATTATGTGAGTGAAGAAAACACTGCCCTGGTCAGTGTGTCTCATTGGTTAGAGCGTAGTCCTATAACCAAAAGGTTGCCGGTTCGATTCCTGGTCAGGGTATATATCTGTGTTGTGGATTTGATTCCCAGTTGGAGCATATGCAGGAGGCAGCCAGTTGATGTTTCTTTTTCTTTCTCTATCTCTCTTCCCCCCACTTTCCCTCCCTCCCTGCCTCCCTTCCCCTCTTGGGATGAGAATAAAATAAACCCTTAAAAAAAAATCTTTGTTCTATATTTACCATAATGTTATATTAATTATTTTAATTAATGTGACATACATGTCTGTATTACGTTTTCACTCATGTGAGCTCAATTAAAAATTATGTAGCTGTTGAGTTTTGTTGATTTAACAACATAAACTCTTAGAAATATTTGAGGAGATGCTGTAATAAAAGCCCTGGCATTGGGATAACAAAATATATATAAGCTATTTTAATCCCCAGACTCTGCTCTATACAAAGGAATTTTGTTTCATTGAGGTATAATAGGGTAGTTATTAGGCAAATGAATAACCTATAATCTCATTTATTAGCATTTTGTGTTTTTTCTTTTCAGGCGCATATTAAATTTCCTATTGACTACCCATATTCACCACCTACCTTCAGATTCTTGACCAAAATGTGGCACCCCAACATTTATGAGGTAAGAGACATCTTATCATAAATTTCTCTGAAGATTTGTTTTTTAGTTACAGTTTTTAAAAATTGCCTTTATAATTCAGTATGCTGTGGTAGGTAATGCTATAGCCACAAAGGACTAGTTATGGTTTCCCACTTTTAGTTAATGATAATCTCTAGTTTAATTGTTCAAAATTAAGGGTAGTTTTATAATACCAATGTATAGTTTAGTTAATTTAAGATTGAGGCTTTAGGCCTTTGCTGCTCATTGCTAAGATATAATGCATATGTGTTAATAACATTTGCATTTTTTTAATTTAATAGATAAAGTCATACCAATTTATTTGTGTACCTGTCCTCTAGCTTCACAGCAAGGGTCACCTGTTGCTATGAACAGAGATTCAGCTTTTTGGGGGGATTTATCCTACTATATTTGGACTGCCCTCCTTTCAGGAGTTGCTGCAGAGCAATTGAGAGCCCCTTTTGGAATAAATCCAAGGTGAGGTTCTTTCACTGGACAAGACCCACATGCTTGGGGAAATCATTTCTAGTTTTTTAGAAATTTACCTAGCTTTGTGTTAATCTGTAAGGATGTTAGAATGATGTGTTATGTTTCTCAGAATAATACTTCAGGGCCCACTAAATATCCCTTGAGTTCACTCTTTTACTATACTGTAAATTTTTTCATTGCAATAGGGCTCTGAAGTGGTATCATTTTATTGTAGCTATGACCCAAGCATTAAATTTGCTTTAAAAATTTTTTTTTTTTAAATTTAATCTTTATTGTATTTTTATTTTTAGAGAGGGGGGAAGAGAGGGAGAGAAACATCGATGTGTGAGAGAACTATCTATCAGTTGCCTCTTGCCCGCCTCCAACGGAGGACCTGGCCTGCAACCCAGGCATGTGCCCTGACTGGGAATTGAACCAGCGCCTTTCAGTTTGCGTGATGATGCCCAACACACTGAGCCATACCAGTCAGGGCTAAATTTGCTTTTTAAAAGTTATAGCCTTAGTCCTATAGTGCCTTTTTTGGCTTGGTGGGTATTGGGAAGCATTTTTGCTCCAGATTGTATAGATTTTAAAATGCTTTTGGGCAAGAAATGGAGAACTCATTTTATTTAGGGTCCTGAATTTGGATCTCAGTCTATATAAATTAATGTGCTGGAACAGCTTTACTGTTTTTCACAACCTGCTTTTTCTGTAAGGTGTTATCTTCATTCTTCTTATAACAGGACAAACTGGTGCTCAAAAGGTGATACGTAGTCACATTTTTAGAAATACAGCTCCTAAAATATTATCTTCTTTAGTATCTTCAATCTTTGACATAAACACAATACAAATAAACAATAGTGAATACCTTATATTATTCTATATGGAAAGTTACCCTGTTGTAGAAGAGAGATTATAGAAATAAGTCAGTGTTTCATAAGTTTAAACTGCATTCAGCACACAAATGTTTTTGTGCTCCTGCCCATTTAATAATCAAAATTTCTTGCATTCAAAACTATATAGTATATTTAGATTTTAGATAGCAAGAGAGAATTGAGAAGACTGAAGCTTTTGTCTTGCTATAGAGAAGAACTAATTCACCTTAAAGCCATATACTCACTTGTTTTCATCTGTTTTCTCTCAAACTCCTCTCAAAAAAAGAAAGAAACAGAAACCCGAATAAAGGATTCAGAGTTCTGAAAAAGGGAAGTGTGTAGGTGGATAAACTCCTCTTTTCACTCTTTTTTACTACTTAGGTGTGGGCTATTTAGTTCTGTGTCATAAGAGTTAGCATTGGGTCATTATTTTTAAAAATAGTTTTTGTATTTATAATAAAAGTTTTAATAATAAAATAATGCATGCATGTCTTGTAAATATTCCATTGTTTTCTGTACCTTAAATGTTTTATTTTAAAATAAGTGATAAGTCATAGTTAAGAATTACACTTGATGTGGTTCTTTTGATTCAAAGGAATCAGACTTTTCTCACTTATGGGGGCTCATGGGTCTTGGCTAAAAAGATATTCTTGGAAGTTGCATTCCACTCACCTGCCTATGCTAGAAACAGTGGATTTTGATGTCCAATTGCTATAATTACCAGAATGTTTACTGCAGAGTTATTTATACCTGAGGCTACAAGGGGGAAACAATGACAATAACAATAAAACAAAAATAAAAAAGCAAATGTGTACTCAAATTCCAAAATACGGGAATTGATAAAGAGTTTTTGGTATTAATAACCACTAAAAATAAACATTACTGACTATTATTGGTTGAACATAGAGTTTAATATATCAAGTTTTAAAAATTACAAGAGCTTTTGCTAGTTTTAAATACATCCATAGACACACTACTACAGCCCAAAAAGTTAAAACTACCTCTGTGTTATATGAGTGAATTCAATTATTTTAACATTTCTTTTATTGTTGCCATGTTTGTGAATTTTATGAATATTGGAGAACAAATGAAATTTAATATGAACTTTTCATCAGTGAATGTGCTGCACAATCTACTCCTTTCTGCTTTTTTGTAATATATTGAGTGAAAAAATATTGACTGAAAAAATATTTTCCTCTTTATGTGTTGTATGCTCAGAAAATTAGGCAACCAACTAGAACCCAGTTGGTTTCACAAACCATGTTAATACATGAGGTTTTCATGCACATTGTTCTTCACTGTGAACATGATAGCTATGGCAACTCAATCTCACTGCTCTTTAATATTTATTTACAAAAAATTAATATATATTGAAAAATTTACAGTATACTAATTTTTGTAGTTTTTTAACATTTACTTATTTTAAATATATTTTATTGATTATGCTATTACAGTTGTCCCATCCCCCTTTATTCTCCTCTGCCCTGCACACCCCCTCCCACCCACATTCCCCCACTTTAGTTCATATCCATGGGTCATACATATAAGTTCTTTGGCTTTTACATTTTCTGTACTTTTCTTAACCTTCCTCTATTTTCTACCTATCATTTATGCTACTTATTCTCTGTACCTTTTCCCCCTCTCCCCCTGCCACTCCTCTGCTGATAACCCTCCATGCAATCTCCATTTCTGTGATTCTCTTCCTCTTCTAGCTATTTGCTTAGTTTGGTTTTGTTTTAGGTTCAGTTGTTAATAACTGTTTGTTGTCATTTTATGGTTCATATTTTTTATCTTTTTCTTAGATAAGTTCCTTTAGTGTTTCATATAATAAGGGCTTGCTGACCTTATCTGAGAAGCACTTTATCTGCCCTTCCATTGTAAATGATAGCTTTGCTGGATAGAGTAATCTTGGATGTGGGTCCTTGCTTTTCATGACTTTGAGTACTTGTTTCCACCCCCTTCTTGCCTGTAAGGTTTCTTTTGAGAAATCAGCTGACTGTCTTATGGGTACTCCTTTGTACGTAACTGTCTCCTTTTCTTTTGTTGCTTTTAAGATTCTCTCCTCTTTAATCTTGGGCAACATAATTATGATGTGCCTTGGTGTGTTCCTCCTTAGATCCAACTTCTTTGGGACTCTCTGAGCTTCCTGGATTTCCTGGAAGTCTATTTCCTTTGCCAGATTGGGGAAATTCTTCTGTCTCTCTCTCTGTCTCTCTCTGTCTCTCTCTCTCTGTCTCTCTCTCTCTCTCTCTCTCGACCGCTCAGTCTGCCAGCCACCACCTCACCAGTTCCACCAGCCACTGCTTTGCTGCTAGTCCTCTCCACCCGGCTGCCCTTCTCCACCCCTTCTACTGGTCTGGATGAATGTTTCTTAACTCCTTGGTTGTTGGACTTCCATACAGTTTGATTTGCTGTCTGTTTTTTTTTTTTTTTTTTTTTTTTTTTTTTTTTTTTTTTTTTTTTTTAATTTGTTGTTGTCGTCCTTTTGATTGTGCGAGGAGGCACCGTGTGTCTACCTATGCCTCCATCTTGGCTGGAAGTCTAATTAACCTTCAGATAGCATTTCTCTCATCCTATCCATCTATATGGTCTTTCTTTACTCCATGTACATCATTATGTTTACAGGGGATATATTTTGATGGGAAGTATATTTGAAATATACTAGATGTTTTATAATAGGTTTATTCCCATCTTATTTGGTAGCAATAAATTTTTTTTCAGATAGTAAAACAAATGGGTAGCTTAGTTGGTACTGCTTCATCTCCTTTGATCATCCAACATATATCTCCTTCTCTTTGATTATTGTTATTCTCTATTTTGTTTAGTGGAATTAGCTCATACAGCTCCTGTGTGGTATTTCTTTGATTTCTCAGAGAATTTATTTTAATGGTTATCCTACCCAGGAATCAAATAATGAAGCCACAGAAATCACATTAGAATTGATTATAATGTTTTAGTATTGCATTCTCTGATTTTGCAAGCCTAGCACAAACTGCTTAACTTCATTATTTTAAACTCATTTCATATGAATTTTATTCTTTTCCTTTTCTTTTTAATTTATTGGTGTGACCCTGGTTATCAAAATTTTACAGGTTTCAGGTGCACAGTTCTACAGCACATCATCTGTGCACTGTATTGTGTGTTCACCACCCCAAGTCACGTCTCCATCCATCACCATTTATCCCCCTATACCGTCCCCAACCTCCTTCCACCCTTTTTCCCCTGGCAATCTTGACACTGTTGTTGTGGTCCATGAGTCTTCTTCTTTTTCTTTCTTTTTTTGCTCATAAATTTTAAATATAAAATTTTAAAGTCTAAAATATTTAGAACAGTTTTTATTGAAATGCTTTGATTTCACTGTCTAGGAGTTTTAAAAAGCATACTAAAAATATTGTTTAAACCCATTTCTTTTAAAAAATTATTTTGAAATGATTTTAGACTTAAAAAGTTTCCAAAACAGTACAGAAAGTTTATATATATTTTTTCTTTTACTCAGATTCCTCTAATGTTAATATGTTATAAACAACCATGGTATGTTTACCAAAACTGTTAAGTAAAAAACAGACTTTATTTAGAACAAAGTGTGTAATGAAAAACTTAAAACATATATTACTTGTCCTTAGCTGCTCTTTATTGAGACAAAGTCTGTTTTGTACTGTGTTGTTAAATAACTTGAAACAAGATGCTTCAACTCTGTAATGGTTTTTATTTTTTTGAACTTCACCTGAGGGTATGTTTCTTAATTTTAGAGAGAGACAGAGAGAGAGAAACATTGATTAGGTGGGTGGCGGGGGCGGGGGGAGAGAAACATTGATCGGTTGCCTCCTGTATGCCCCCGACGGGGGACCCAACTTGCAGCAGTGGTAAGTGCCCTGAGTGGGGATTGAACCCATAACCTTTTGGTGTACAAGATGATGTTCCAACTAACAGAGCCACTGGGCCAGGGCATGAACTCTGTAATCTTTTTTTTTTTTTTTTTTTTTAAGATTTTATTTACTTATTTTTAGAGAGGGGAAGAAGAGAGGGAGAGAGACATCAGTGTGTGGTTGCCTCTTATGTACGTCATACCAGGGACCTGGCCTGCAACCCTGCCATGTGCCCTGACTGGGAATCGAACTGTCGACCCTTTGCTTTGCAGCCTGTGCTCAATCCACTGAGCTACACCAACCAAGGCAAAATATTTTATCTTTTTGAGCAAAGAACTGTTCCAGGTGCCTTTTGCAGTCTTCCAGGGAATAGAAATTTTTTCCATTGAGAATTTTGTAAACACTAAAATAAATGGAAATTTGAAGGTACAATGTCTGATGAATATGGTGATGAATCAGAAATTCCCAGCCAAGCTGTAACAGTTTTTGCCTGGTCATCAGAGAAACATGCAGTCTTTTGTTGTCCTGATGGAAGGTTATGCATTTTGTTGACTAATTCCGGATGCTTTTCTTTGAATGTTCCTTTCAGTTGGTCTAATTGGGAGCAGTACTTTCGGGAATCAATCGTTTGGTTTTTCAGAAGGAGCTCATAATAGAGGACTCCTTTCCAGTCCCACCATTTAACACAATACCTTCTTTGGGTGAAGATCAGCATTTGGTGTTGTTGGTGGTGGTGAAGTTCACTTGCTCCAGGATCTCTTCTATTCCACATTATTGTAAAGTATCCATTCTTCATCACCCATCACAATGTTTTAAGAACGGAATGTTTTCATTATGTTTAATTAGAAAATCACATGCAGAAATACAGTCAACAAGGTTTTTTCCCACTTAAACTGTGTGGAACCCAAACATCGAAGCAAGTAACATAACCAAGCTGGTGCCAATGATTTTCAATGCTTGATTTGGATATTTTGAGTATGTCAGGTATCTCCCATATGATGTAACATTGATTTTTCTCAGTGTCTCAATTTGATCACTATCAACTTCAGTTGGTCTACCTAACTATGGAGCATCATCCAGAGAGAAATCTCTAGCACAAAACCGAGCAAACCACTCTTGACATGTTCAGTCAGTTATAGCACCTTCTCCATATACTGCACGAATCTTATTTTGCATTTCAGTTGCAGTTTTAAACTTTCTTGAAATAATAAAGCATAATATGCCAAAAATGTTGTGTATTTTCTTCCATCTTCAATATTAAAATTGGTACACAAAATTCACCAATTTTGATGTTTCTTTTTAATGCACACCGATATGACAGGTATCAAAATACAATCTAAGAAAATAGTGTCAAGTGAAATTAAGGCCACTAAGCACTATTATAGCCCTCTTATAGAAAAAAACAAATGAATCTTTTGGCCAGCCCAATACTTTGTGCCAAGCAGGATTTAATGAATATTTTTGTGATTATGTTCATGGATTTGCAGGTCTTCTGCATTCTAAATTTAAGATATGGGTAAGAAGCCTCTCTAGGCAGTGATATGCTCAAATTTGGCTGCATATCAGAATCATGTGGTGATGTTAAAAATAATGCTGGAGATTTCAGTTTAATTGGATTTGGATGGGGCCATGGCAAAATAGTATTCATTTTACATTATAAAACTGCCTTTATGGAGGCCTAGAGCTTTCCCATTATCATTATCATCATCTTCTTTCCCTCCTTCTCCACCTCCTTCTCCTCTTCCTCATTCTCCCCCCAACCTTCTTTTTTAGATCTTCACCCAAGGACATGTTTTATTGGTTTTTAGGGAGGCAGGGGAGAGAGAAACATGGATCAGTTACTCATTGATCAGTTGGAGCCTCCTGCTTGTGCCTTGACAGGATTAAACCCTTAACCTGTTGGTACATGGGATGATGCTCCAAGTAACTGAGCCACGGGCCAGGGTTCCTCCTTTTGAAAATAATTATTGATGTGAAATTCACATACATAAAATGAACTTTTTTAAAAGACTTTATTTACTTTTAGACAGAGGGGAAGGGATGGAGAAAGAGAAGGGAGAGAAACATCAGTGTGTGGTTGCCTCTCAACGTGGTCCCCACTGGGGACCTGGCCTGCAACCCAGGCATGTACCCTGACTGGGAATCAAACCGTCAACCCTTCGGTTCACAGGCCATTGCTCAATCCTGAGCTCTACCAGCCAGGGCTAAAGTAAACCATTTAATATGAACCCATGTCAGTGGCATTTACTATACTCCCGTTGTGCAACTACCACCTCTATTTGTACAGCATTTCCATCACTCCAGTATAAAACACCTTACCCAATAAGCAATTTCTCCCTATTTCTGTTTTTCCCTAGACTCTGACAACCACCAGTTAGCATTCTCTCTGTATTAGCTATCTGGATATTTTATATACATAGAATTATATAAAGGATATTTGTGACCTTTTGTATACGGTTTTCACTTAGCATGTTTTGGAGGGTCACCCATGTTGTAGCATATATCAATACTTCATTCCTCTTTATTGCCAAATAATATTCCATTGTGTGTGTATCACGGTTTGTTTATTTATTTGTCTATTGATGGGCTTTTGGGTGTGTAATTAGTGCTGCTGTGACCGTATGTATGTGTACATGTGTATTTGTTTAAGTATCCTTTTCAGTTCTTTTGGTTACATACCTAGGGGTGAAATTGTGGGGACAAATAGTAATTCTATCTTTTACTTTTTACGAAACTGCCAAACTGTCATACAGCAGATGAACCATTTCATGTTCTCCCCAATAATGTATGAGGGTTTCATTTTCTCCACATGGTCATGGATACTTGCTCTTTTCCCTCCCTCCCTCCCTTCCCCTCTCTCTCCCTCTTTCCTTCCTTCCTCTCTAGCCATCCTAATGGAATGCAAAATGATAATCTCATTTTCATTTGCATTCCCTTAATGATTAATGATGTTGAACATTCTTTCTTGTGTTTATTGCCACTTACATATCTTCTTCAGAGAGATGTCTGTTTAAGTCCTTTGCCCATTTTTTAATTGGCTAGTTTGTCTTTTTGTCTTTGACTTCTAGGATTTCCTTATATATTATGGATAGTAAATCCTTATTAGATATGACTTGCAAATATTTCCTCACATATCTTTAGGTTTTTCACTTCATTGATAATATCCTTGGCATAAAAGTTTTTCATCAAAATGAAAGCTTTTATTTTTTGTTTGTTGCTCATACTTTTGATGTCTTACCTAATCTGTTAACAAATCCAAAGTCATGAAGATTTATCCCTGTTTTGTTAAAAAGAGTTCTTTGATTTTTACCCATAGATCTTTGTTTCATTTGAGTTAATTTTGTATGTGGTGTAATACCCTTGTCAAAAAATTGACTGTAGATGTATAGGTGTACTTATGGTCTGTATGTCTACCATTGTGCCAATTTTAAATTGTCTTGTTGACTATAGCTTTGTGGTAAGTTTTGAAATCAGGAAATGGGAGTCCTCTCACTTTATTCTTCGTTTCAGGTTGTTCTAACTATTGTGGGTCCCTTCAATTTCCATATACATTTTAGGGTCAGTGTGTCAGTTTATACAAAAAGGCATTGTGTTGAATCTGTAGAATCAAATTTGGGAATGTTTCCATCTTAACATGAAATCTACCCATGAACACAGGATGTTCTTTTATTTATTTAGGTCGTCTTTAATTTCTTTGAGCCATGTTTTGTAGTTTTCTGTGTACAAGTCCTTAACCTCCTTAGTTAGGTTTCTTCCTAGGTACAAAATATAGGAAGAAATCTAACCAAGTTGTAAATGGAATTGCTTTCTTAATATCCTTTTTAGGGTGTTCATTGCTGGTGTATGGAAATGAAACAGACTTTTGAGTATTGACCTTGTACCCTGCAGCTTTGCTGAATTTGCTTTATTAGCTCTACTTGTTTATTAGTAGCTTTCTTTTGGATTTTTGGAGTTTTTTGTCATTTGCAAATGAAAATAGTTTTATTTCTCCCTTTCCAATTTGTTTGCCTTTTATTTTTCATTCAAACTAGGTTCTTTGCTACTTGGGTAGGTAGACTAATGGTTCATCAGAGATGTCCACTCCTACTTCCTAGAATTATTATATATTAGGTTACATATTAAAGAGGAATCAAGGTTGATAATCAGGTGACCTCAAAATAAAGATACTGTTCTGAATTATCTAGGTGGGCCCAGCATAGTCACAAATGAGAATGAGAGATGTGACTTTGAAAGAAAGTCCCATAGAAATACAATGCTTGCTTTGAGGATGAGGGGAAGGGGGCCAAGCAAAGGAATGTGGGTGGTCTTTAGAAGCTACGAGGGACAAGGAGTGGGATTCTTAACGCCCCCAGGAAGGAATGCATCCCCGAAGGCACATTGACATTAGCTCTGTGTGAGCAGTGTCAGGCTTTGACTTACAAAACTGAAGAAGAATAAATTTGAGTTGTTTTGGGACACTGAATTTGTGGTGATTCATTATAATAGCAGTACAAAGCAAATACAACTACCCAAGTATATTTTAACCTATCTTTTCTGATGTTGGTTTATTTCTCCAGGCAAACTCGAGTCCAAATTTCCTTTGGGTTGTTTAAAATGGTACTTATTATTTAGGGCCCATGTCAACGTTCCTCAACCACTAAGGCTTTTATTCTTCCATACCACCTCTTAGGTGTCTGCTGTCCAGATACACCTGGTTTCTCTCTCTCCTGGTTTCTGTCATGCTTTTCACTTTTCTCATGATATCTAACAATAATAGAGGTTGGGGGGGGTTTAAGTATTTTTAAAAAATTTTTATAGAGAGGGAAACGGAGAGAGAAAGAAAGGGAGAGAAACATCGATGTGAGAGAGAAATACGGATCAGGCTCTCACACGTGCGCTCCAACCGGGACTGAACCTACAACCCAGGCATGTGCTCCAGCCTGGAAACGAACTGACCCTTGGCTTTGTGGGATGGCGCCCAACCAACTGAGCCATACCAGTCAGGGCTAATAACAATAATAGAGTTTTAGAATGTATTATTTGGTATTGATTTTATTCTTCTTTTAAAAAGTTCTGTTATCTCAGTATGGTTGTATATTTGTGTGTATCTAAATCTGGGTTGTAAATATAAGAATTGTACCCATTAAATAGTTACACCTCTACTGTTTTGGCTGGTGTGGCTCAGTAGATTGAGCTCCAGCCTGTGAATCATAAGGTTGACACTTTGATTTCCTGTCAGGACACATGCCTGGGTTGCACACCAGGTCCCCAGTCAGGATTCATAGGAGAGACAGCCAATCGGTGTTTCTCTCCCTCTTTCTCCCTTCCTTCCTCTCTCTCTAAAAATGAATAAATAAGTAAGATCTTTAAAAGTTTGAATCTTGCATTTTACAGACCGAGAGATTGGTGACTAACACAGTCATTTATGTTGAACAGCAGTCTGTTTTTGCATGTGGCAAGCAATCCATGTGTTTGACTTAAATTAAATGCACCTGTGGATTAGGTCCTATAATTTAAGTTTACAAACCAGCCCTGGCTAGTTTGGGCTTAATTGATTGGAGCATTATCCCATAAACCCAAAAGTTTGCAGGCTTGATCACTGGTGCAGGTTCAGTCCCTGGTTGGGGCACATAACAGTGACAACTGATTGATGTTTCCTTCTCGAGTTGATGTTTCTCTCTCTACCCTTTCCTTTCCCCTCTTTCTAAAATCAATAAGCGTGTCCTTGGGTGAGAATGAAGAAATTTACAAACCAAAATATTAAAACCATAGTGGTGAGTTCTTCTATCACATATACTGAAGGAGTTATAATTAAGTTGTTGGGAGGTGTGTTTTCAGTTTATATAAATCGTGCTCGTTAAAACCAGAGATGGATATTAAAGGTGATTATAACATCTCTATGCAGATTTTAAGCAAGGACAGATATTTTTTGTTTCTTTTTATGTACTTTACATACAGTTTGTATTTTACAATAGAGATATTAAGTTGCTTCCCAAGACTCTTGAAACTTGATTTATCAAGTTTGTCTGTTTCTGATTTTTTAGAAGCATAGTGTTACAGACTTCCAGTGTTTCTTTTTTAACTAAGAAATATATCTTGGAGATTGGTCAGTTAATATTTATAATATAAAAAATGTTCAATTCTTTAACATTGATTCCAAATGTGAAAAGAAAGCAGAATTGTTTTCTAATGATAAGAAAACTTTTGTAGGAAAAGAAATTTCAGTCCCTTTTTTATATCATATTTTTGAGTACTGAATATGGTTTGTGTCTTGTAGAATGGAGATGTATGCATTTCAATTCTTCATCCGCCTGTGGATGACCCACAGAGTGGTGAACTGCCCTCCGAAAGGTGGAATCCTACTCAAAATGTCAGGTAAGCAGTTAATAAGAAATAATCTGGTTTTTGAGTGGTTCTTAAGAGTGGATATTATTTTTTAGCAAGTACAAAATAATCCTTTTTATATTTGGTTATTTTGTCTTCCGTTAGAGCTTTAAGTAGCATGTATGCATCATTTTGAAGTTTTATTTATAGAACAGTAATGCGTATGTTACTCATTTCTCAGTGTTCCCTTTGGGAGAAATTTTCTAGTCTGAATTCTTCCTCTTACATTGTCTGAAGTTACATTTGACTTGAATCTCATGACTTCCATGTTTGGATTCGTTGCTTTATTCTATGATTCTTCCTACTTTTTGCAGAAAAGACTAACTCTTTACAAACTGAAAATTGACTTTACATGCTTCTTTTAAAACAAGCTTTCATTATTTTTTCTTTGTTTTATGTATATATGTGGATGTTTCTTATGATTTGGAAGGCCTGTGTATTTCTTGTGATTGTCTTTGGTTATATAATACTTGAAATTTTTTTGTTTGATAGCCTTATATTCTTTATCCTTTAATATTTTTCTACAATAAAATGAGTAATAGATATTCTTCAGTTACTTGTGATAGTAAGGCCTAGTTAAGTTTACTTCTGTATTGAATTATTTTAGTAATATACAGTTGATTAAAAGCAATATGTTTATTATACTTTTGATATACTGTTACTTTTTACATTTAATAATTATTAGGAATAAGTTTTTAATCAGATCAATAGACATTTTCAGTTAGTTCACATATCCATAAATAATTATTATATTGTTAGAATGAAGCAGAATACAGCTTTGATTTTATATAAATGAATAATATGCCTTATATGTACTAAATGTATATTAGATGCAATTATTAGGAAACCTTATTTTTATATGATAATGGAATAAATAGAGCAGTCAAACCAAGTCCTTTTAATTCCTCTGAGTTGTCTGGCAAAAATCACATTAATCTGTTGTCAGTCTTTTTCCAAAAATAAGTTTTGTTGAGATATAATTTCCATACCATACAATTGCCTCATTTTAAGTGTATGAGTCACAGGTGTTTAATATACTCAAAGTGTTGCCTAAACATTACCACAGTTAATTTCAGAAGATATTTATCATCCCTAAGAAACTTATACCTGTTAGTATTTATACTTTATTATCCTTCAACTCCATCCCACCCTTCCACCTAGGAAACCACCAGTCCATTTCCTGTCTCTGTGGATTTACCTATTTTGGACATTTCCTATGAATGGAATCTTACAATATGTAGTATTTTATGTCTTGCTTCCTGAACTTAGCTTAATGTTTTAGTGTATCATGTATCATACTTCATTCCTTTTTATGGCTGAATAATATTCGATTGAAGGCTTATACCTTTTGCAATTATGAATAATGCCTCAAAGAACATTGTGTACAAGTTTTGACATGTACAGATGTATTTGTTTTCTTGGGTATATACCTGGGAATGAATTTGCTGAGTCATATGGTAACTCAGTGTTTTAACTTTCTGAGGAACTGCCAGCATGGGGGTTTTTTTGGCTGCACTAAGTAGTACGTTCCCACCAAGCAGTGTGTGAGAACGCCAGTTTCTTCAGGGCTTCATGAGAACATACTGCCTGTGCTTTTTAAATTATAGTCATTCTTATGGGTGGACGTGGAATCTCATTGTGGTTTTGTTATTACTATTTTTTGTTATTATTATTACCATTGTTTTACATCACTTAAAATCTCTTAGAACAGTTTTAGATATTCAGAAAAATTGTGAAGAAAGTATAGATAATTTCCATATACCCTGGAACTGCCAATTTTCTTCATTAACATCTAACATTAGTATGGTTTTATTTATTATAATTAGTAAACCAATATTGATACATTATTTTAGCCGAAGACCACACTATCACATTTCCTTAGTTTTGACCTACTGTCATTTTTCTGTTCCAGAATCCCATTAAAGATGCGTTGTATTTAATAGGCATATCTCCTTAGGCAACTGTGACAATTTCTTAGACTTTCCTTGTTTTGGATTAATTACCTTGACAATGTTGAGGAGTACTGATCAAGTATTTTGTAGAATGTCCCCTAACTGCTATTTTTCTGTTGCTTTTCTGATTATTAGATTTGGGTAATGAGTGGAGGGGAGGAAAACCACAAAGGTAAAGTACAGTTGATGGACCCTTGAACATTACTGCAAGGGCCCAGTAATAATGGATTTTCTTTTCAATAAATATACATTTGGCCCTTTGTACTCCTGGGTTTTGCCCCACAGATTCAAGCAACCACAGCTCAAAAATAGTATTTTGGGGAATTTGCAGAATCGAGGGTCAACTATATGTATTCATTGTTCTACACCATTTTATATAAGGAATTTGAGCATCCACAGATTTGCATAGAGGCAGGCGTGGAGAGGGTGTCCTGGAATCGATCCTCCATGAGGGATACACTGTTTAAGTTTTAGGAGTGTCAGACGTTACATGTGGATTTTGACTGTATGGGGATCTGTGCGCCTCTAGCCTGTGTTCAAGGGTCAGTTGTACATTTTCATTGTATTATTTCAAGGGTACGTATATTATCAGTGTGATTTATCACTGTTGGTACTAACATTTTATACCTGGTTGAGATTCTGTGTTTAGGGTTTCTCCTCTTCTAAGTTATTCTTTTCCCCGCTTTCCATCTGTACTCTTTGAAGGAAGTCAGGGGTACAGCTCACACTTTAAGGAGTGGAGAATTATATCCTAGAGGCTGGTGTATCTGTATAATTATTTCAAATTCTCCACAGTAGATTGGTCTATTTTCCCGTATTTATTTATTGACTAAATAATTTTGTTGATCATTTTTAATGATCTGAAAGCTAGTAACTTGATTAGGATCTTCACTTCACTTTTGTCAAAAGCAAAGAATTGGAAGTTTTCTGGCTTGCACCAGGATTTCTTACCCAGTTCTTACCAAGTTATTTATTTGGCACTTTCTGGGATGTATACCAAAGGATCTATCTGTTCAAGACATATCAAATAAATTATTGATTATGCTCATTACTCATATATTTAGGTACCTTGTTCAATCTGATATATTTAGGAGATATTGAGAAAATAGATATACAGGGCAGGGCAAAGTAAGTTTATAGTTGTGAGTACTGTTTATTCTTATTTTACTTATTACTATATTTCTCATATGAACAACTGTAAACCTACTTTTGCCCATACCTGTATTTTAATGAGACCTTCATTACTACCACGTGTTCTCAGGGGTATGTCAGTCAGCAGCAGCTTCAGCACTGCATAGCAGGAACTGTTAAATTTGTTAGTTGCTCTACCAGCATAAAGAAAAACTTTTTGTAATATGTAACCCATTAAGCTACCGTATTTTCGTAGTCATCACAGACTCCTTTGCCACAATGTCCTCTTTAAATTCTTCTCCCATCTTGAAAACGTGTAAAGAGGACTGAGTTTTAACTGGGTCATCTTCTGGTGGTTCTGGTTCTTCTTTTGAAACAGTGTAAATCAGAGATTAAAAGAACTCAGGTCAACTAGGAGGGTCAGGCACTGGGCTTCGCTTCTCTATACATCAGTTTCATCAAATTATGCTGAGCCTGTAAAACCTAAGAATCTCAGTCAGTTACCATCTTTCTCTTTCTGCATCTCCATCTATGTATATGAATGTGTATATTTTTAAGAATCAAGTAAATTTAGGTTTTTAAGAGTGAACCCTTTCTACTTCACACACTGCTTGGAGAAGATTCTGCAAAGTTCTAAACTTTTCTTTCTTAGTTTCCAGGCAGCCCCATAAGCCCCATCTTACTTTGTTGTGTGTGCTAGGGCCAGTGTTCTGCCCCTCCCCCCACCAGAGGTGTGGTGAGACAGCAGGTAACAGGGACTACTCTGTGTACAAAGGGGCACATACAGTGTTGCCTATTTTATCATAGGTCTCTAATTCTGATTTCCTAGCTCCCTTAAATGCTTCTTAAGTTTTGTTTTTAAACATTGTCTTAGCTCTGAAGAACTTTACAACTTGCTAGTTTACTGTTTGCGTGTATGTGAGAGAGAGATTAGTTGGCCTTCATTTTCTCTGGGTGTTTTTATTGTTTACAAACTAATTTTTTATTCAAAATAAGATAGCTGTATCATCTCTGTCAAAGAAACAACAGCAACAAGGTCTGAAACAGGAGCCTGAAGACTGTATGGAGTGCCTGTCCCTTCTTCCCTGCCATCTGAAAACTCCTACCACAGTTCCTTGCATGGCTTTAAGTAGCGGTGGGGGGAGCTCATTTATTTCTAAGAGTGTCTCTAACTGTGAATGGTGGTGGTGGTTATGGGAATTGTGCAGTAAGTTGAAAACACTTAAGAACTCTAAGTTTTTATCCCAAATTTTTAGTGGTTTAGGTCTGTTCTGTATTGTAACACGTTAAACACTTGCACCGCTGGATTTGGACGAGGCCTGACCTCCATGTCCCCATTTAGAGCAAGGCAGTGGTGCTTTCCGTGACGGGAACTGAGATCATGGGGTTGGGCCCTCAGAGTCCGTTTTGCTAATCCAAGAAATTTATATCCAGGTGCCACAAGACTGTCTAAATGGACAAATGCATCTCTCTGTTACTAAAAAGCAGAGCCTCATGGGAAACTGTGAATTTATACGGACAAATGAAACTAAGAAAGAGTGTATGTTGTTTCCTTGATCCCTTCACCTTTGTTCATAATCTGCAGGAAACCAGTCCCTTTAATGGGCTTGAGGAACCTCTTCATTGATGGTTTCATCATTTGTTTGGTCTTTCCCTTTTCACCTATTGTTAACCCTCTCCACCTTCTGCTGTTTTTTTTCCCCTGGGGAGTGAAAAGTGAATTAAGATTTTAAAACACATAGTGAAAGTAACAAAAATGACAACAAAAAGCATATTTTGTACATTCTAGCAGTACTGTCTTAGCAGTTTAGTTTTTCCATTCTCTGAAAACAGGATAAATAATACTTACCTTGCAGAGTGTGCCATGCTATAGGTGTAATACCTGTGTTCAATTATTTTGGTACAATTGATAGACATTTTAAACTATGTACGACATTTTCTCCAAACCTTTTCTAGTCATGGTACTTACAAAAAAAGAAATGATAGTAATTTGTATATCATAGTGTAGTAAAGTGAAGTTGCTTTTTTGGCCAGAAGTTGTTTCAGAGGCTCAAGTTATCTCAAGTCCAACCCACCTAATTGATGAGGGAATGAATACAGATGTCATTAACTTGGAACCCGTCCACAACACACTAGTTGGGAAATTTTGAATAGGACATTGCTTTTTAATTGCATTAGTAATCTTTGAGGAAAAAAAATCTCAATTCTGTTTTGTTCTGTTGGCCTTATTATTAGGCAGGCTTCTACCACATGGTGACCAGGATGGCCACTTGCTCTGTGCTTCTCACACTCAAACATGAATAAAAAGTTCCTTCTGCTATTAGGTTAGAAAAATGGTGGTTCCCACCAGGGATCTGATTGCCCCAGCTTGGGTCACATGCATATCCCCAGACCAGTCGTCATGACAAGATGGATGGAATCACTAGCTGGTATGTCTTCTGTTGTAGGTTTAAGTAGGTTGTTTGTATGAAGCACTGTGGCATTATGATAGGGGAAGATTAACCCCACCTGAACCAATGGAATGGAATCTCCACCCCCCTCCCCCCTCTGAAAAAAAAAAAGAGTCTGCTTTCCAGATGAAGGGAAGAAGTGAAAATGTGCTGGGTTAAGTACTGTTGCAGTCCACTATAGTAACTGATACTTCTGAAAGCATCATGGATTTTAATTTAGGAGTACGTGGAGGTAGAAGCGAACTCTTTTTTGGTAGAAACAGATGATTTACTATTTAAAAAAATTATATTTCCCAATATAGTATTTTAATAATATACACAAGCTGTAAGAAAAATCAACTGGGTAAACTTGTGGGGAAAATTCCCTAATTAAATTAACATAGTTCATCTAGACATGTGGCTATTTAAACATATTAGTGTTAAATATTCATTTCCTCAGTTGCAGAAGCTACCTTTTAAAGAGATCAATGGCCACACGTAGCTAGTGATTACCATATTGGTAACACAGATTATACATTTCCACCATCATAGAAAGGTAGAAGTATATACAGAGCTGAACTAGACCATTATAGCTATTTTTTTGTTTATACCACACTTTCTTCTTATCCTGCTTCCTGCTAACAGGTTTTATATGTTTTCTTCTGAAGCAGACTTTATGGAATTTTCTACCTATGTTTTTCTCTTGCTTCTTAGGCTGTTATGTCAATCCATTTCCCATTGGCTGCGATGAGTTTGAATCTTTCAAATATAATTATTGGAGCAATCCAGAAGAATCTTGGCAGGAAGGGCACGGAGTTATTTCAAACCTAATAGAAAGTTGTGTGTGTGTGTGTGAGAAATGGATTTTAACTACATATTTTTTAAAGTGCCTTTGTCATAGTTTTGTATACTCACATAACAGACTTTACCCTTTTTAGGAAAAGGTTTCATCAAATCAAGTATCAGTTGCTTGGTTCTCTCCCTTTACTTTCTGCATGGGGCCAGGAGCAAAAAGCTCATTTGCAATAACACAATCTATAAGCTCTCACCAATGAGAAAAGGTAGAAAACTTGTTTTTTCCTCCCATTTTCTCCTTATGTTCATGCACATAGCTTTTAGGGGGAAAAAAGTTGGAACAATTTGGAGCATGTTGTGCTCTTTTGGTTATTTTGATCTAACTGAAACTTTATTACTCGCTTTTATCTGTGGATGAGAATATATCTCCCACGAGAGATGTATATCTATATCTAAGTCATTCGTTATTATACGTCCAACCTCTCATTTTGGTGCCTCTGGCACCTAGGAAGTGCTTAGTTAAAAACAATTTTTGTTTTAATTTAAAAAAATGTTTATTGATTTGAGAAACATCAATGTGAGAGAAAAACATCGATTGGTTGCATCCCATATGTGCCCCGTCCGGGGATGGAACCCGCAAGCTAGGTATGTGCTCTGACTGGTCATCGAACCCCCAACCTTTTGGTATACGGGACAGTGCTCCCACCAACAGAGCTACACTGGCCAGAGCAGTTGTTGGTAAAAATTTCTGAATAAAGATTTCTGTTATTGAGACTAGTTTTTCCCACACTATTCTCCTGTTTAACTCTGTCTTCCTTCCCTTAAAAAAATGGAAAGAAAATATATTTGTTTGTAATAACTTTTTTAGATCGCCTAAGCAGCCATGATCAGAATTGGGTGCATAGAGTAGCATCCTTTTTACCTTCTCCTGTGAAAGAATTCCCTTGAAGCTAAATATTTTTTTGCTTTTTCCTATTGCACTTAACTTGTAATTTTTAAACTGTTATTTGAAAATCCTCCAGATCTCTACTTTTTACAGATTGGAACATGTAGCCAGTTGAGGCAGTGCCTTCTGCAGTTTCATGCCCAGCAGCGTGACCTCATGCTAGACTCACATGTTTCCTCTGCTTTTTGTCTCTTGGCTAGCCTAGCCTGCTGAGTATGGAGAACAAAATTTTATGATACTGTATTTCCATTTCCCTAAGGTCTCAAATGGTGTAGTCTTAAATTTAAAAGAATACTTTGAGTCCTGTGAATATGAGTATTTGTAGCTGACCCTTTTTTCCTGTTTCTAGGACTATACTGTTAAGTGTAATCTCATTGCTTAATGAGCCCAACACCTTCTCCCCAGCCAATGTGGATGCTTCAGTTATGTTCAGGAAATGGAGGGACAGTAAAGGAAAAGACAAAGAATATGCCGAAATCATTAGGTAAGGTGCTTTGTCTTTGGTTTGATTAGTAACTTCAAGTCTTTATACTTAGAACCAAATATCCTAGAACTAGGGGTTCAAATTGAACTTCATTGTCTGCTCCATTTCTCTGTTAGATTTATTGTTTGGGAAGAGATCTCTGCCTGAGCCTAATGAGTGTGTGGCTTTTGAGAAAACACATACTACAAGATAATGTTGCAGTAAGTCTGATTTCCTGGGACCAGAACTAGGTTCTGAGCCAGTCAAGTTTGCAGACTCTCCCTCATAAACATTCTAGGCATGATTACACTGTTCTGGATTTTCAACATGTCCATTAAGTATAGCAAGCACCCAAGGTATTCCAGATATTCCAGGTACTTTTGTTTTCAAAAAATTTTTTAGCGAAGCCTTATTATTTATTGGCCCTTTGACCACAGTAGCAAGTATCTTCTGGGTACCATTACTCTGCCCTAGAATAAGAATCTGGAGACTTGGAATCAACTCCTATGCCACCCTTTATGTGATCTTTTATCAGTTAACTTTTGGGGTCTTTAGTTTTTCTGTGTAAAAGGAAATAAAAGTAGAAGGTATTGGGCTATTGATACTTTCCTGAGTAGGACAAAGTTTTCATAACAGTATCCAAGAATTGGTACTTCAATTACAGTAAATTCCATTCCCCTGAATACAATGCATTTTTATATACCCTTAAAATAGAGTTCCAAGGACAGTTCCAGCACATTATGTGCATAGTTTAGTAAGCACTAGAATTTATACAGTGGGGTCCCTCTCTATAAATTTAGTCAGCGTGATACAAGTGAGGAAGATAAAACTAGATAGTGGTAAGTAGGCTAATGTGAAGGAGTGATGAGATGGCTGCTTTAAATTGGGTTGTGAGAACAAGCCTCCCAGTGATACAGCAAAGACCTGTGACAAGCAGAATGACAAACAAAAACACACAATGAAATGCTTGTCATCTGATAGCTGAATAATGCAGATTAGCAGTTCTCAGTTTTGTGCCCCCTGGAAACACCTTTAGAACCACCTCCTCCCTATTCTGTAGTCATTTGATGAGATTACAGGGATAGAATCTAGGCACCTGTTTCATTATCAGACACCAAGGCGAGGGTATAGACCAAAGACTGAGGATAATTAGTATAAATAGGGAGGACCTGTAGAGGAGCAGGAATGGACTGAAGACTCAGGGTGAGAATGCTTCATAAAACAGGATTGGAGCCTGATATTCAAGGAAAGGTAGGATTTCGTGAGTGAATAATGCCTAAATATTCCTGAGATGTTTGTATTCTTTGTATTTCTTAAGGGCTTATTTCATTTAATTCTCATTTGTTATGCACCAGCCTGTGTCATGTACTCTAAGTCATTAAGCTGTACCGTTTTTATTCCTGGGGACCTCACGCTTAGCAAATAGGTGACCATATGAGTGCAACTGCAGAAGCTTAAGGTAACAGTGGAAAGAAATATATAATGCCATGGAATTCTTAGAGATAACGCCTCATAAATAAGAATTTTTACAGTAAAAGGGGGAAGGAAAAATCCTCTTCAGGGAGACAGAGCCATGGCTGCTAAACACAGGTGTTTAACAGCATGGCACATCGGTTCCGATTTGGGAAGTAATGGGAAATTAAGAGACCTCCATCAGGGCTTAAAAAAATCAAAGTGAGATGACTAGGAGGAAAAAAATCTGAGATCCACTCTTTTTCCAAAGGTCATCATCATTAAGTGTCTTTCAGGATGGCACCTGACAGGCTGAGACCAGCTTTCGGTATAGTAGAGGCTGTCACATGCTTTCAGGCACGTACTAAAAGTTTAGAAATCTGAGTTGTAAGAAATTTTGATTACTTAGAAATGCTAATTTTAAATCCATCTTCAAGACTGACTTACATAAACTATCCTCCTCCCCTCAGGAAACAGGTTTCAGCCACTAAAGCCGAAGCAGAAAAGGATGGAGTGAAAGTCCCCACAACCCTGGCGGAATACTGCATCAAAACTAAAGTGCCTTCCAATGACAACAGCTCAGATTTGCTTTATGACTTGTATGACGACGACATTGATGATGAAGATGAGGAGGAAGAAGATGCCGACTGTTACGACGATGATGATTCTGGGAATGAGGAGTCGTGACGTGCTCCTTCGAGAAGCCCCTGTACTGCCCTGCCATCTCAGGCCAAAGGGAGGGGAGCAATGGGGACCTAGCAGTGGCCCCTCAGCAAAAACCTATCACAGGGGGTGGGGGAAACAAACACGGCTCCTGCTGACTCCCCTTATGGATCTCAGTTTGCTCCTTTTTATGGACCTCTTAATGGAGAGAAGGTATCCTCCACAGAATGTCTGGATTCTTGCATTCTTTACCCTTCCATCACTGTACTGATTTTTTTTTTTTTTTTTTCTCCTTCAAACCCAAACCCCTGCCTCACTTCGTCTCCACAAAGTGTTCACAGCAAAACATGTTTGGTCTGTTTTTAGATTCTTGAAGAATTAAATAGTCTTTCATCAAGATGTTTAATGTGATTAAAGCTGGGAACCCATTGGGAGTTCACAAGTGCTGCATATGCTGGGTAGCAAAAGAAAATGGAAAAAAAAAAAAAGTAAAAATCCCACAAAACAAACTTTAGAAAAAATTGCCAAGGTTTAGCTGCTCCATTTACATTAGTGTGTGTGCATTTGTTCAGCCCCATGGTGGTGAATTTTATTTCTTTCTCGTTTTAAAGTCTGGGGTACGGTGGGCATCAGGGACTCTGTGCGAAGACTGATGAAATGTGTCCTAAGGGCACAGAGCTCCTTCAGCTTCCAGGAAATCATCCTAACACAGAGGCCTCAGCTATTCTGAGGATAGAAATCAGATTTTGGTTTTTGAAATCGATTGGGATCTAAAGCTTGAAATAAATATTCATACTTTGCATAGAACTGAGCACTTGATTGCTATTTATTTTAAAGGCAGAGTTCTTCCCCCACCCCCAAGGAGTGGGGGAAGAGTGGGGATTAGTGTGTGCGCGCGTGTGGAGTCTTAGTGATGGTGACAAAGAGTCAAAAATCACTATGCCAATTTTGGTTGATGCTGCTGGGGGTGGGAGTAAAAACTACTGGTGACCACTGTTGGGAGAGAAAACATGTTTTATATATTTAAAAAGGCCTTTCCCTCAAAGATACACTCTCACCATAAGGATTTCTTTAAGTAGCCAGTTTAATTACTCAGTATTAATACTAGGTGCATGTGTTAAGATTTTGGTTTCCATTGAGCTAGTGATAACTGTGGATATATGTGAGACATGTGTGACTGGTTACCTTTCCTCATTGGATGTGACCTGGACTTTGCTCTCCTTTCAATGTACTCTCTGGCTTTGGAGCGCAAGCAGAAGTTGTGCATGGAGCTTGCCCTGGGCTTGTTTTGACACTTCTGGCAGGGCCAAGGGAGTTGGCAGCAGGCAGTGTCTGGGCAATGCTAGAGCTTCCTGCCATGCAATTGCTGCAGCTTTGATTTGCCCAGTCTCAATCATGTGTTTGTCAATCAATTCTGAGATCCATCAGCCTTCACCAACCAGGGACTTCAGAACTTGATGGTGATTTTTGTTTCTTATGGGAGTTGGCCAGTTCATACAACAGCAATGTTCTTTCAGTGGGGAAAAATCGTTAAAATGTAAAATCAGTTTTGGGAAGGAAAATACAGCAAAGACCAACTATAATCCTACTGCAGATCCCTGTGCACTAGCGTCAACTCCTTTTCTTCAGATCTTTAGCTCAGAAAGAACAAAAGGGTTGATGAAGGACAGGGTAGGATGGATCCTAGGACAGAGTAGGTGATGCTTACTTCCTTAGCTCCTCCTTCCTTTCTGATCTCAGGGTTTTCATTAGCTCTTCAAACTCTCCAAATGTTTGCTAATTCCCAGTAACTCTCTGGCCTCTGAAGTTTGATCTAATATTGAGAACATTTAACGTGCTAAGGTTCAAATGGGGTGGTATTGAGCCTGATCCCCATGGGGCCAGGGCTACCTGCACCCTTGAATTTAGTGACTCCAGTCAGATTCAGAAAACAGCAGTTCTCTAATGACAAAATAGCCTGCAGACTTTGCTAAGGAGGATCATCCTCCTTAGGAGACGTCCCATGCTTCTTAAGTAATGCTTCCAAATAACCAGCAAACCTCCTGGAATGCAGTCTCTCATGATGCTGATTACCCCCTACCCACCACCCCCAAACACACACACACACACACGTTTACAGCTGGAAGCTTGGTCTTACTCTATCAGAGCCCGAAAATTAAGCTTTTCCCTTACTGCTAAAGCATTTCTTTCCCAGGGCAGGCCAAGCATCTTGGCGTTTGTGGGAGGTGCTATGCTGCTCAGCCCTATCCCATTAGGCCCTGTTGGCCTGTTGCACGTTGACTCAGGGAGCCAGAGAGCCAGGTGGAGGTTGTACCTCTCAGCCCTTTGGGGTGTCACTACTTAGGACTGGGTTTGTCAAAGAGTACAATCAGAAAAGACTGGGGTATGGTGATTTGCTAGCAGGTAGACATTCTTTCTGATAGCTCACACTAACTTGTAAAACCCAGATGCTGGTTCCAGAGCTCTGTCTTGAGCATACATCCTGTGGCAAAAGAAAACTTGAGCTTGTAACTTTCTTTTTAGGAGTTGAGATCTCAGGCTAGAGATCTATACCAATGAGCTTGTGCTCATTTGGTATAACAAGCTCAAGTCCTGCATTTTTAGAGTCCTTTTGATTCTAGTGGAGGCCTCTCTGGGTGCTCTTCAGGTCTGTGTTTTTGAGGCTGGGTGGAGAAAATACAGTATCATGATTCCGTTGTTGCTTCTCAGTCTTCCCCTTTCTATTTCACATCATTCCAGAGTTCTTTTCTGACAGACGTGGTTTTTTTTTTTTTTTTTTTTTTTTTTTTTTTTTTTTTTTTTTTTTTTTTTTTTTTTTTTTTTTTTTTTTTTTTTTTTTTTTTTTTTTTTTTTTTTTTTTTTTTTTTTTCCTTTTTTTGGTAGTATCTTCTTTCCTCTTCCCTGGTCATTATTTGCTTGTTTATTTGCTACTTCCTTATTTTGGGGACATTTACAGTAAGAGGTTGAAGGGGGAAATGTGTAGTTCTCTACTGAAAATCAATTCTCCACCCCTCCTCCCATCCTGATTTTTAAAAAGTTTACATTTACAAAAAGATTCAGATGCAATTTTCAACTCTTCTGAAACCAGCAGGTCACACCTGACTTTAATAGTTTTCTTAGCTGAAATTGTAGGTGTTTTTCTTCAGTTTAACTTATGAGAAAAGAATAACTGATGCATTTTGTGTTGAACTTCCCTTTTAGTGGTTTATTTTGTCTTTTTCTGCCCATCTGTCTACTAATAAAATGTGAAATAAAATATACCTGTATTGCTACTTCCCCACGGGATGACCCTCTTTTTTTCCTTTTGTTAAAATTAAAGGTGGTCTCAGTATTTCTGCTGTTCCCTTGCATATTATGCCCAGGACTCAGCTGATAAATTAAACAACAAAAACCAACTCTGGCTGACCTGCCTTTTATGACATTCGGTTCAGCTCACCTTGCAGAATATCCCCAATCCTTACCTAACTTTAAGAAAGGTTATTAAAGACACAGCCATTTGTTAACCGTAATTCTGAAATAGGGCACAATCTGCCAGCACAAGTAGGTCAGTGGAAGGGATGGAGAGGTGCTCCACTGCCCTCCTTAGAAGGGCATTTGTTTTCATTGTCACTTGCTGATAAAAGCAAGCATCAAGCAGGAAATCACAGTTTAATAAAAGTTCCCATTTAGTTTCAGTTGCAGACACTTATTTTTAAAAGCCAGGATCCCAAGCTTGGATTAACAGCAGCGCGTGTCCAATATGATGAAATGACCATTGATTTTAGAGGCGAAAGCAGAAAAGGTGAAGAGTGGCCCTGGGCTGGTTTTGGCATATTGATTTGACCAATACTTGAAGCAGTCCTCATTTTGTTTGCTTATTTAGCCTAGTCAACAGCTCAAATCTGAGCTGCTAGCCAGACTGTACATAGTTGTGCCTCAGACAACTGGTGAAAGCCGCTTCCTGCCAGACACAGGAACAGTTTATGGCCCTGGCTCCTCTTTGCCTGGTGGCCTGGAAGCAAGAGGGAGGGCTGGACTAGTTCAGGGGGAGTCAGAATCCTGGTCCCAGGTGGATGGTTTCATGTCATTATCTGGAACAGATATTTAGCCCAGGATCCGCTTACCTACTTCATAGCACTCTGGCTCCTCAGTCACCTGTTCCACCACAGACATGACTGTCAAACAAGACTGACTGGTTGATGAAAACAAAAGTTTAGCTGTTCAAGCTTATTCTCTCACAGGCCTAGAACCATGTTAGTAATTATTACCTTTGGTCTATGGGAAAGAAATTATGCTGCCCTGGCATTCTTGCTGATGGAGCCTTGTAAGAGACTGCAAAGTTAACTTGGATAAACACTTCCTGTGCCCTGTCAGGAGCTTTTGCTGTCCTTTCAGCTGTATCATTACCTTCCACTCCCTGGATGCTGACTGGGGCCAAGACGAGAGAAGGGCCGAGCAAAGAAACGAATACCAGTTAAAGCCTTCACAACCTGTCAGGAAGACTGACCGCGTGAGCTTGCTTCTTCAGCCCTGTGGAGTCCAAGAGTCCCCAGAACCACAATGAAGATGGCCTTGACCGTGGGCTATCCTTTAGTCACACCACACAGAGACTGTACATGCTCTCAGAACTTTATTAGGTGGACTTTGGGCAAAAGAGAAAACCCCTGAAGCAGTTGCCCACGTGGTTCAGGACAACTGGAGTTAGAGGAGCCTTTGCATGGAGACGTGCTCTCATGGAGCATATCTTTGATTTTTTTTTAAAAGGGGAGCTGACTGGCTGAACATTTCCGAGCACAAAATCAGATTATTATTAAAAAGGTCAGCCAGAGGAAGGCAAGTCTTTGGGGACAAGACTAGACCAGAAGCAGGTGCCCCTGCTCTATGTGCCACTCCGATGTTGAGCAGGGGGGCTGTGTCTGCTATTCCCAGATCAAGATTTGGCAGGAGGGAAACATGACGGATGACAAAAGGACCAGTTTCTCTGTAAGAGGGATAAAAGTAATTACACGGGAAAGAAAACAAATAATGGTTTACAAGGGCACGAGATAAGTCGTGATTCTTCATTGGTACCTGACCCCATTACCCAACTGCCTTAATCCAGCCCTTCCAGACACTGCCCCTAGCAACCTCCTGGCAGAGGGGCTATGTGGAAGGCTTGAAGGCAGAAGTGGGGAGGGGGCTTATTTTGCTACAGTGAAAAGGGGCTTGGGTGGGGAGCAGCACCTGCAACCCTCCACTCCCCCAAGATTTCTGTCACATTTACAAATACATACATAAATACATTACATACAAGCGAGTCTGGGAGGGAAGCTCCCCACAGAGGCTCGGCTGGCTCGGTTGACACAGTTACACGTCTCAGGAATTCTAGGAAAGGGTGCTGGGCTCCCAGAAGTGGGCTCTATGTGTTCTCCTGCTCAGGGCAAGCCCTTCCCCAGCCCACCCACTCTTCAGGGTTCAGTTTGTCCAGTACGGAGAGTTGCCATAGGCAGGTTTGGAGGCTTGCGACTTGGGCTGCAGGGAACTGGGCTGGCTGCGCTGACCCGAGCCACTCTGAGGAGGAGGAGAGAAGGCTGTCAAGGCTGGAGCAGAACCCTGAACCCAGGGCAGGGTGGCTGCCACCATCACTGGGCTCACCTGGGCATCCTGGGGAAGGTGGTGGTGCAACAGCTGTGAGTGAGGCTGCTGATGGGCAGGCAGGATGTGCAAGAATGGTGGGGGTACATAACCAGGAGCTGCTCCAGGGGCCAGAGGCCCAGTGGAACCCAAGGCTGAGGGCAGGCTGAACGGTGGAGGGGTCCCTGCATGAAATCCCTGCTTGTCAAAAGTCTGTAGGGCAAAGAGACAATGGTGAGGACCAGCCTGGGTTATACCTCCCACCAACCAGTACACCCACCTGTTCCTCCCTCACCTGAGTCGTCTTGTAGACTGAACCAGTCATATCAGGTAGGCCAGTGGTGCTTGATGACACGGACACTCCTAGGAGGAAAAGCAGTTCCCACATTAGCTGGTCCCAGCTCCAGCCACCCCACCTCCAGGGGCACTCTGGGGTAGCTTTGCCTGAGGAGGAGTCAGGGAGGAAATAACTACTCTGGGCCTCAATCCTGGAAAGGAGGGGCAGACGCTACCTTTGCCAGGCCCAGAACCTGCAGACTTGTTTTGTGCCTGTGATGATCCACCATAGCCACCCTTGGTGTAGTCTCCCGCTGCTGTCCCCTGGGTCAGGTCATCATAACCTAGCATAGCAGGGTACAAGAGGCATGTGTGAGCTAGGCAAGCCTGTCCTACCCATGTCTCTGTGCTGAGAGCACCCCTTACCTGTGCTGTAGCTGTGCTGGCCATAACCGCTGGCCTGCTGGAAAGGGGTGGTGGGGGTGCTGAGGTTCACACCATGCTGCTTGGCTGAGGCTGGAGGGACCTGGTGGGGCAAGCGAGAGAGGCATAAGGGAAGCAGATCAGGTACCCCTGGCTTAGTGTAAGGCAGCAGGTGGCACAATCTCAAGGGACCAGTGTTTGTGAGTGATTGAACACATGCTGGATGTAAAACTACGTAGAGAAGCAACCTTTACCCCCAGCCCAAACATTCCTGAAACTCCCAGTGGGGTCATGGCCCTGTCTCTCTGCTTCTCCCCACAGCTGAAATTACAGTTCCCACAGATACTCACAAACATGGTGGGCCCATACTGGAAGGCACTGGGCACGCCTGTGTAGTAGGGGAGGCCAGTGTAGCTGTAGCCATGTGGCAGTGCAGGATTCAGAAAGGGCTGTTGGGGGGTGTGGTGGGCCTGGGATTGGTTTGGCTGTGCCTGAGCCATTGTGGTAGGGGGCGCAGGGGATGCAGAGTCACCTCGGCCAAACTTTGTGACATCACCTAGGAGAAGAGGAACACTGATTCCAGTCACTATCCTTATCCAACCAGGAAAAAAAGCCAGGCTGCTTCCTGCAAACCAGAATAGGCCTGGCTGCAGGCTCAACATTGGGGGGCTAGCAGGCCCCTCTTAGCCCTTCTGTTTCCAGATGCCTGGGATTAGCTACAGGCCAGGCTGATGCATACCCCCCGCCCCACCCCATCCCCATTTCCTGAACCAAGACTAACCTGAATATGGGTTATTAGTGAGGTTCCCATCTCGGCTGGCAAGGGCTGTGGGCGCAGCAAAGGGAATTCCGTAGTAATCCTAGGAGAGACCAGGGAGGCTCCATAAGCAGAACAGCCTTGCCCCACTTCCTGGACAGCGGGCCCAACAGGCAGCATAGGTACTCTGTGTGATGCTGCTCTTCTGGGAAAAGCTAGGCCCCAGGGACGTCATGTGCACATTCACAAAGTAAATGGTGCTTGTTGGAGTGGTACGATGTGGCAGCCACACAGCATGCAGACACCTTGACCAACTGTCAGCCTTCCACGGGCAGAGCCACGGAGGCCAAATCTAACCCATTTTACGCTGCACATAGATGCTGGTGAATGCCAGTGGCAGAACAACTGCTGACATTTCCTACGTGAGGGATTCTAAAAAGCAGCTCTGAAAGTTGACAGTAGAAACCAGAAAGGCGTCAACAGGAGACAAGGTGCCTAAATGGTGTAACAGGGGTCAGGGCAGCAACGCCAGGTAGGCACAACTACAAGCAGGACCCCAGGTTAAGGAGCTGAACTTATGTCTCATCACCCACCCTACCCTGGCAACACAGCACCCCATAGGAGCCAGGGGAAGTAAGGATACCAAGAGGGCAAAACACAGTGGAGCTCTGTGGAAAAGGGGAGGCAGGCCTGCCCCGACCCTACTACCCAGGAGTTTGTAGTCCCAAACATCCCGCACCCTGGCCTAAGCCAAGGGAAGAAGGCCCTTCTGCTTTCGTCGTGGGCAACAGGGCCTGGTCAGAGCCATCTTGGCTAAGAATGGCACCTACACTCTCCTGCAGCCTCATTTTCCAGAAAACTGGTAGCATCCTCAGCCCAGGACCCCAGGAGGAGGCAGGGCTAGGAAAACACACAGCCAGTAGGAACACAACTGGGAACAGGCTGGGAGAAAGGCGGGGGGTGGGGGGTGCGGGGGGGTGGGCGCTCTTTCATAGAAGAAGAGAAAACCCAAAAGTGGGAACAGAAGAGTGCTAGAGACTAAGGAATGACCAAGGGGAAAATGAAAGCACTGTATCTCAAAAGATAGACTCAAAAGTGCTTTCTTCTAAGGCACAAAATAATAAAATAAATACAAGGCAGATGACCCCTAAGGCTGGGATTCCAACGAGCCACCACTTGGGGGTCTGACTAGGACCCCGCATGCAGTGGCACTCAGGGCTACCTTTTGCATCCCATCCCTGATGCCCTGGGGCTCCTGGGCCAGATGGTTGTGAGCAGGGAATCCAGGCCACTTCCAGCTTCCCCACAGAGCCCTAAGGCTCAGACATCCCCTCATGCTTTCAACATCCTTTCACTGGGGATGTGGGCAACAGCTGGAGTCCAGCAGGCCCTTGGGCATAAGTGTTATGGGCTGCTGGTTTGTGCATGGGGCCCAGCTACCAGCCCCTGCCTTTTAGCTATACTTCAGCAGATGGAGGGCAGTTCTCCTGTGAGCCAAGAGCTTCAGCCACTGGGAACAGGAGATGAAGGCAATACCTGCAGCTCCCTGATCTCTCTGTGGCTAGTGGGGATAGGGGGTTGGCAAGTGGAGAGCAACACCAATGGGGAGGAGTCTGAGGAAGAATGCCTCACTGGGGAGAAAACAGAAAAGACTACATCCACCAGAGGGGACACTAGTATCCAAACAGCTTTTTCTTCCCCAAAAATGTGACAGAAAGAGGTCCTTGGCTGCTGAAAATTATCAGGTGTCTAGGAAACCAGAGCTGGAGAGGAACAGTGATGCAGGAGCCTGCAGACTGTCAGAGCAGGGAGCAAGCTCTCCTCCACTGCAGTCCTGTTCCCCTGGTCATCCCGGGGAAGGCCCAGTGCCTCATCCTTGTAGCAAGGGTCAGAATACAGAGGCAGCCCCGACCTCAGAAAGAGGCTGCAGCAACCAGGGATATGCTGGGGCTAGCACTCTTGCAAACAGTGATGGCAGGCCAGACCCAGAAGGGCCCTTAAGGACTGTCAGCTCTAACCACTCACTCAGCGGGGACAGAAGAGCAGGGCCATCACGAGCTTTACCAATGCCCACTGCAGAAGGCAAAGACACTGAATAGCACAGTGAAGAAAACCAACAACCCCAGGGGCAGGCAAACACCACCAGTCTCATGTCATATAGATCTTTTTTTTTAAGGGGAAGATGAGAGAAGAGAATGACCCACAGTTAGTACAGGTGCTGCCCACTGGGGCCCCAGGTCCCAGTGGCCTTTATGTTCCCCAGGGATGAGCACAGGACACTCATGCCCAAGCTATAGATGCACCAGCACAACTAACAAAAGGAAGCAGCTTCCTCAGCCTGAGGCTGAGTGTCCTGAGGGCTAGGCAGGGTGGCGATCAAGGCCAAGGGAGGAAGGAGCTGTAAAAGAGCCTCAATCCCCGCTCCCCCACAGCCATACCCCACTCACCACTGGCAGCCGTGACTGCAGCATCTGGAGCTCATCATAGCCATAGATCTGTATGAGGACCAAAAAGGGTGTTAGGGACCATATATTACCCCTGGGAAGCCCAGGCCAATGTAGGAGCCTAAAAAGGATGGGAGGATAGGACACAGTCAGGAGGGGGACCTGGATGAGCTGCTTTGAGAAGACACCCTACCTTGATGGAGCCTGGAGCGGGGAGAAATTCTAGGGGTACAACTGGCAGAGATGGAAGGGCTCCGGGAAGGAGTGGCAGCAACCCACAGCCTCCTTTACCAGATTCTGCCATGTGCCAGCCCCTGAGGGCAGGGGGAGCCGAGGCCAGTGGGCAGCTCCACCGTGCACTCACCGGGTAGGCAGGAAGCAGTCCTCCAGGGCCCACGAGGTACTGGTTGTGCAGCAGGGGAGGCACCCCCTGGGGCAGGTTGGGGGGCGCTTTGCCTAAGAAAAGTCAAGAAAAGTGAAGTGGCTACCACAGACAGTAAGATTCCTCAGCTACTACGGGGCTGGGGTGTTGAGGTCACTGTCACAGTCCTGCCCTAACTGAGGCCGCAGCCAAGAAGGCAGCGGCTGAGAGATACAGAGGGCTGTGCTTGTCCTGCTGCCAGGCTGTTCCCATGCTGGGCAGAAACACTGTCCCCACCCCACCACTCCCAAAGGTCACGCTGCACTGGATAAACGACAACGTAAAGAATAAGACTCCTCCTCAGAACAGAAGGAATGCTGGGCATTGCCAGGAGAGGAACAAGGCATGCCAAAGGTGGGTTTTAGCAGTTTCTACCAAACTACAATTTACTTGGCTCGCACAGACTGCCCCAGTGTGGCTGACAGGCAATCAGTTACATAAAATGACCAGGAGCCAAGGATACCTGCTCCCTGGCTCCTCCACGTCACCATGTCATTGCAGCTCCGGGGATGAGCGAGAACAGGAAAGACTGGGGAGCTAGAAGCACAAAGGCTGCTAGGAATCCTGCCCAGGGGAGCCCACCCAGAAAGACCAATTTCACCCATTCCCACCCACATTAGGGGTGGAAGGACTGGGCCTCAAGAGGTCGGTTTAACAAAGAGGACAAGTGACCAACGGCGGGCCGGGCCGGAGGAAGACTGTGATCCTCTGAGGTGCATGGCATCCTGACACCCTCTAGGCATCCTCCCTGGAAGCCAAGTGTGCACTTTCGAGGGGCTGGGGGTAGGTGGGAAAGGCCTCCGGGGCACACACCTGAGGTCACCAAGGGTGTGGCTCTGGTACTGCTGGGGGCGCTCACGGTGGTCCCGCCCAGGCAGAGGCTATTCCCCGTGTTCATGCTGCCGAGCCCTGAGGACGTGGCACTCGAGGCGGAGGTTGCTGCTGTTGAGAAGGTGGCTGAGGACTGGAGGGGAGGAGTGCTCTCCACACTGGCATGCTAGCAAAATAAAAAAGCCAGGACACATGGATCTGGGGGAAAGCAGGAGAGGCTGGAGAACCTGGCCTGGCATCTGGGCCTGTAGTGTTGAGATTCTGACCTGAGGGGCTCTGTGCTCATTGCTTGTATGACCACACATTAGCCACTGTAGCCCCTCACATGGCAGTTAGGTGAGGCCATCAGAACACAACTTTAAGTATCAGGACTATTAAAGCTGAGCTTTATAATCAAAACTATACTAAAAATTCTTACAGTTGTTCATGCTCTGGTAGATGCCACAGGGCACTGAACCCCCAAGTAAATCGTAAATGAACACAGACCATCTGAGAACGGTCTCAGACGAGGCAAGAACCCACCTCACAGAAAGCAAGTAGTCTCAGGAGAGATGAAAAAGACCACAGGCAGCCCAGCCTAAGACAGAGCCTCTGGGGATGTCCTTCCATTTGGCTACTCTGATCTGGAAGTCACAGGTGGCTGAGAGGCCTTTGCTCCAGAACCTGGTGACTCTTTGCAGGCCACCAGGGCCTACCTAGAAGGGCATGGCCTGCCCCAATGCCTACGCAGTATGATCCACCTAGAAAGGAAGAGTGAGACCAGAAGAAAGCTCTGAAGAGTCCGTGTTCCAGGAATCCTGCCCAGCTGCTCGGCTTCAGCTGGTAACACCGTGGAAGAGAGGCACCTGGCAGGGCAATGCAAGGCCCAAAGAGGGGGGAAAGGCTCTAGCAGACAGACGAGCCTGCAAACCAGAACGTGTGCAGAACAAAGAATCCCAGAAACTCGTGAAGGAGAAGCCAGAGAACAGGAAGCATGGGGAGGAACAGGACTGCCACATGCTCTGCTTCCCTTTGCACAGATAGCTCTGTAGGTCTCATCCCCACAGGCTGCCCAACCCAGTGGCCTAAGGGCCCTAACACGCAGAGCTGGTTCTGTAAGATAAAGATAGGGAAAATCATGGTCTCCTGGGACTCCCCAGGACTCTTGCTCCTTTAACCTAGACAGAACCAGCGTGAGAAGAACCCAAGGAGCAAGGCGAAGACTGTGCCGCAGTGCTCCACGGAGCAGGACAAACCAGGCCAGAACGTTCCATTATTCCTCTGCATGCGTCCAGGCTTCCCGACAAGAGCAGCTTTCTAGAGAACCAGTTTCTGGTTTGTTGAAAGGAACTCAAGAGGTATCTAGCAAACCTCTCCCACATCAAGCTGACCCTGACAGGGCTTTTATCTCTGCCCCCACATCCCAGACCTGTGAGGGCAACATGCTGCTGCAGTAACTGGCCTCCATCCCATTTAAAGGGCTCGCTATTGTATCCGGTGGGGCTGTGCAGTCAGCTCCTCAGGAGGGGCCCGGAAAAGCAAAGCTGCACCAAACCTTCCACAAGGACACACAGATCAGGAGAAAACAAGACTTCCCTCATAACTTTCAAGTAGGGAAGACCTAACTTATATAATATGACTAGGAAAGAGGGACTGATATATCTGACTATACAAAAATCAAAAATATTTATAAAATGACAAGTGTAGGGAAATATTTGTACTCTACATTCGAGGGCTACTTACCAGACCCCCGAATGCAGAGTGCCAAGAAACAGACACCAAGGACCTGACAAATATATGAACAATATAAACTGCTCACAAAAAGGAAAAATAATGGCTTTCCAATATATTTAGGAAAAGAAAAAAGATGGTCAACATCATTCAATTAAAAATTATACTGTCAGCCCTGGCTGGTGTAGCTCAGTGGATTGAGCGCTGACCTGGGAACCAAAAGGTCACTGGTTCAATTCCCAGTCGGCACATGCCTGGGTTGCAGGCTGGGCCCCCAGTGTGGGGCGTGTGAGAGGCAACCACACATTGATGTTTCTCTCCCTCTCTTTCTCCCTCTCTTCCTCTCTCTCTAAAAATAAATAAAATCTTTAAAAAAATTATACTGTCAGGTCATTTTTCTATTAACTCAATAGAAAAATAGAAATATTCAATAACACCATTTCGGGGGACAGTAGAGAAACAGGACGTTTCATTCACTGCCAGTGGGAGGCAAACAGGTTGGAAATCACTATACAGAGCAATCTGGCAATTCGTATAAAATGACAAATGCCTAGCAATTCCACACTAGGATTTACCCTCTAGATATTGCTGCATAGTGAAACGCCGTATGTAGAAGGTTATCAAATGAACATTGGAGCACTAAGACTGAAAATGGTCCTAAAGCTCGATCAGCAGAGGACTGATTAAGTGCTGTAACTCGGGAGAGCTGTGGAAAGAGAACAAGAACTCTGTGTTTAAACACAGAAACATCTCAAAGACACATTTGTTAAGTGGGGGAATAGAGAAGGGCACTACATATGAAATATCCTATTTCTGTCATAGAAAAGGGCAAAGAAAAATAACTATTTTATGGGTTAAAAAGAACCCTAGAGGGTCAAACAAACAGGAGAAAGGGGGGTAGAATCAAGCAGATTAGAGACAGAAACACTTCAGTATGTACCGCATTTTTCGGACCATAAGACGCACCTAGGTTTTAGAGGAAAAGAGGAAAAAATTTTTGAAGCAAAAAAATGCAGTAAAATATTTAGTAACATAAATAACGTAATATTTCAGCAATGTAAATGTAAACAGAACTCAAGAACAGCATTAACAACCATCATTCCTCCCAAATGGGAGGGTGGTGGGTGGGTTTGCATCTTATAGTCTGAAAAATACGGTACTTTTTACATCCTTCATTAAGGACTCTGACAACTATGGTAGCAATGTGGCAATTCTGTCACATGGACAAAGGGTCGGACACTCTGGACAAGGCAGTCCTGGCCGGAGCCATTCGGATGGTATAATCTGGAGTTTCTTGCCCAGACAGAGGGCTGCTAACCCGTGCGAATGAGAGCGCTGGGCTCCAACACACCAGTGCCTGGGAACAGAGGCAGCTCAGGGCTCCCACGGACCTGATTCGGGCACAGGCAGGTGTGCAGGGGCGTCGCCTTGTGCTCTGGTATGAAGATGGTGCTCTGTGTGTTTTATGACAAAAAAATCATTTCTAACATTTCCCTTGGAAGACTAGTGTCTGAAAGCCTCCACGTTAGCCAGACTGTGATGGAAGGGTAGAACTGACCCTTTTCCACTACCTCATTCTACAGCAAATGAGTAGATCTCTTCTTCAGAGGAAACAAATCTGCCCAAATTTCTGACTCCTCCATTCATCTGTACACAAAGCTTCCTTCCCTGCCTGGGGACCCTTCCACTCCAAACTCGGAGAGAGACATTTTGTTCTTTTTTTCAGGCACCTTTCTTTCCACCGATCTTTATGCTCAAGTCTCTCCTAGCATTTAAGTTAAGTATCATCCCACCACCCTGCTGCATCACTGTTTCACAACCATTCACACTTCGACCCACCACAATCCAGACAGACTCCCACCACCGAAACCACGCTCTCAACTTGAAACCTCGAGAAGCCACACTTCAATAACCACCATCCAGGGCTACTCTTTGGCACATCAGGACATCCAGTGGGCACCCACCTGTGCTTCCATTCTCGCCTCTCCACATTCCTACTCTGTTCATCACTATCGCTTCCTAAAGCCTCTGCCTCTGAGTTAGGGGAAGTGGCCTGAGATGGCCAAAACTAACAGTGAACAGAATGCCTAATGCCACAACTAGGAGAGTCCCCATGACCACCAACAAACTGGAATGTAGCTACACTGACGAGGGTAAGAGCCAGGGCCTTCAGTCTCAGAGAGCTATGCGGGTGCACATGGCGAAGGGTGGGTATTTCGACACTGGGCTGCACAAACTAACAGAGGGCTAGCCAGGAAAAATGGCCTTGAATAAAGCTGACTTTTAGTGGAGCCTAAGCTGAAGTTAACGATGAGCCCACTTTCTTCTAAAAGCTTACAAACAGCTCAACATACCATTTCCCAGAAAATAAGTCACCCCCGCTAGGCAGAAAGGTTTCCTATAACGAACAGGAAGTTCACTGAATTCTTGGGAGTAAATTCAGCACCCATCACATATCAGGTCTGGAGAAGTAACTCCTCCACAGAGGCATGAACTTAGAAAGCAAAATGTCTTCCATGGTGCTCCAAACACATACTTAGATTGAGATATCATAGCCAAACACTTTCAGAACATCTCAGATATTTAAAATCCACAAACTAAAGCCCATATGCAGGTGACTAAGCTCCAAGCTTGCAGAGCAGGGTGGCGGAGGGGGAGCCAGGAGGATACTCACTGCGTGAGACGTGCTCGCGGAGAGTGCTGCATGCCCAGAGGAGAGGCCGCTCTGATGGCTGGGGAGTGAGCTAGGAGACAAAACAGCACCGCAAACGTCTACCCAAGTCACTCCGCAGGGATGGAGCCCCCCATGTCTAGGTGGGCAAGATATAAGCTTGCCCCGTCCCTTCAGTGGAAGCTTCAGCTTCACCCCCATCACCTGGAAACCCAGTCCAGGGGATCTGGTGGTTAGAACCATCCAAAAGGTCACCTGCCACAAGGCTCTGGAACATCCTGTCCTAGGAAACCTCCAGGCCAGCTTTAGTCAGTTGTAACCTGCTCTTTATAATGGAAAAAGGATAGGACTGCACTAAGAACACTCAGCTGTAGAGACCCCATTACATTATGTCTGTGTGTTGGAAGAAAGTTCCTATGTTCAACCGCACATGCCAAATTCAGAGGCAGAAGTGCCCTCAAATCCAGAATTCAATTCAAATGCTTTTGCTCCTGGCTTAAAGCGAGAAAGAGGTGAACTCTCCTTAGAAGACACAGGGTGATGCCCTGACTGGTGTGGCTCAGTTGGTGGAACCTCATCCTGCAAAGTGAAAGGTCTCGGTTTGATCCCCAGTCAGGGCACATGCCTGGGTTGAGGGCCGGTCCCCAGTTGGGGGAGTGCGAGAATCAACAGATTGATGTTTCTCTCCCTTTCTCCCCCTTTCCCCTCTCTCTAAAAATAAATCAATAAAATATTGGGCAGGGTGGGGGAGACACAAGGTGAGAACCAAATGAAACCCACTCTCCTACACCCTGATGTAGTAACTTGATCTGTGAAGCCATGACAAGTGCAAGTCGCAGGAGAGCTCGGAAATCCAAGGGCATTCTCAGTCTGTATCAGTGACAGGAGCCCAGAGCTGGGAGCAGAGGCTCAGCCAGTGGCACCCTCCTGAGGGTCGAAAAAGAGTAGCAGCGACCCCTTGGCTCCACCCTATATTCCCAAGGGGCCGAGTGCTCTGTGATAGCAGAGGCGTTACAAGCATGCAAAGTTTTCATCTCCAGTGTTTGGTGACGCCACCCAGCCCAAACCCACCGCACAGCATTATTGCAAAGGCCAGCGCGCCGTGCTAGGGGCAACAGCTAGGTTTAGTTCACAGAAAGAGCCTTCTATGAGGGCTCCAGGACTTCACCCCAGTGTGCCTCTCACTCTGGGCCCATGTTTTCCTCATACCTGCTAAGCTGGGAGAGGGGGCTGCTGGACAGGTCACCAGGCTGGGACAAGGAGGGCAAAGTGGCAGTGTGCTGAGGTGCAGAGGGTAGAAGCGTATTGCAGGAGGTGGTGCTGGGCAGGGAGCCCACAGATGGGAGGGCGGAGGGAGGGTCTGTTGTCTTTGGAGCTGGAACAGATGAAGCAGCTGAAAGAAACAGATCTGTTTAATTCCAGATCCAACCACGAACATCTGAAATGAGCTCAATGTCTATGACATGTCAGGCTCAGCTGAGACATATACAAAGTTACATCCCCCACAGGAAATGCCCAAGCGTGT
The DNA here is from genome assembly GCA_004027475.1 of Anoura caudifer. Lineage (NCBI taxonomy): Eukaryota > Metazoa > Chordata > Mammalia > Chiroptera > Phyllostomidae > Anoura > Anoura caudifer. Next base: position 12,943 of record PVKU01003671.1, on the reverse strand, counting down.
CTCCAGTCTTCTGTCAGACACAACTATTAGAAAGACACATGATGGTAAAATGCACAGGACCCAAACAGAGTAGGAAATGACATATTTATCATCATCATATCATCATATATATCATATTTTATCAAACTGTCCTATGATGTGGACATACTTCTCCCAACTGAAGGAAGCTGGTCAACCCTGAAGCCACACCCAGAAAGAGGCTCTGAGCTTGATATATATAATTATAAAGTGAGGCAAAATTTCCTTAAAAAGTACAACAGCCAACAGTGAAAATCTGTCCACCCAAGGACTAGGTCGTTGCTTCTATCAAATCAGTATCAAATCAAGCTAACCTTGTGAAAGCTCAAAGCCAATTTAGGGCAGGGGGGTGGGGGTTGAGAGCCCAGGGTACATACATTGTGGAGTTTCATATGCCTAAAATCTGCAGAAAGAACACACAGCTGCTGTCCAGCCCCTACTTTCAAAGGCACAGGGAGCACTATCTTCACTTGTGCTTGAAGACACTAACCTGAGAGTACATTAGGCTTTTAGAAGACCAGGAGTGCAACAATCCTAACCGCAGAAAGACTCAGTTTTAGTGCCATCCACACATACAAGTCAGATATGTGCTTGGAAATAAAGCATCACTGTCTTTTCCAGTTAGGAAGGAGAAGCGACTTTACCCTCCTGCAGCACTCCCTAGAAGCCAGTAGAAAACACACTAGCTTCTAAAAAGAAGGACAATCTGAAAACAAACATGGGCAGCAACAGTCCCAACACACAGTGTGGTCAATTCTTAGAGTGGCCTTTCCCTTCCTAAGGCTTGCTCACTGCTGACATTCTGTTCCAAATATGATACCTGTTCTTACAGAAATCAGATGAACACACCACCCTGATCTAAAACTCAGATGCAGGAAGTTAAAGCCTTCGATCATGCTGGTAACAGGTCCACAAAAAGCTGCTTGAAGAACAAGTCGGTGTATGTGAGTGGAAGAGAGAGACAGTAGTGGGGAGGGAGTATGGGAGATGAAACCTATCTAAAATGCATGCTATATTTTCCAGACATTTCATATTTTATTATCTCACTTAAAAGTCTCCAACCAATCTAGTACACCTCTGCATTCTCAACCCCATGCCTACACAAAAGAAACTTGCTACCACAGCTTCTGAAATAAGAACTTCCTCTGACATCCAAGGTTCTCAGAGCTATCAGTGTTTCTCCAAACAGCTCCGGCGGCCCAGCAACACCAAAGCTCTGGGTAAACCAAATAGTCATTTCAATTCCTACTGAGGCCCAGTCCAGGTCTAATAAATTCTATGTCTATGTTCCAAAAAATAATTGTAAATAAAGAGAGTCTTTCTGGCCTCCATACTCAATACCCCTTGCCTTACTGAATGATCAATGAAAATCACCATAAACAATCACAGATAGGGTAGCCAAGAACAAAAAGAAAAAAGAGAAGGAAACACCTAACAGAGATTTGCCTGCACTACACCCAGTGACTCCTTAGCTGTACTGGAACTGGCAGGGGTAGGGGTGGGAGTGGAGAATCCCCTCATTTACTCCCAAGCCTTTGCAGCGAGCAACACTTCCTTTCTTTTCCTACCAACAGTCTGTCAGAGTCTGTAGGCAATGAACATGTCTTTCCTGAACTAGCACACAACTGTCTGCTTTAAAAGTCTTGCACATTATGGAAGTAGGAGTCCTCTGATCATCTTAGGACCTGTACCTCTGAGCAAAGCATCTTTTAAATTAATGCTACACTCTAGGTGCAGTCTGACTAAGGCAGAATAGTATGAGATTACTTCATTTCTGATAATACCACCAGCTACAACCTGGTCCCATGGGAATCTCTAGCTGATCTTCTAAACCCCACCAAAGAAAGTGTGCCAACAATGGATGAGAAGAAGCTATCAGAAAAAATTTAAAAGTACTATTTTTGTAGAATTAGACATTAACCTATTGTGTTCCGCATCAAGTCAGCGATGCTCATTTTTGCTTGCTTTTCACTACTGATGACAAAATTAAGTCGTTTGTACACTTACTGTCTATCGTCTGCTGACTTCGACCACCACCATGTCCGTTCTGTAAGGAAAAAAAAATAAGGTAAGCCTAGAAAATCAAAAAACTCAGATGACTTTCTTCTGGGGTACAGGCACAAACACATGAATCATCATCAAGGCCTGTTTTATTTTGTCTTTTTATAAAATGAGTAACAATAAGACAAATTGTTAATAAATCCCAAGGAGCTGACATTTTTGAAAATCACACTGGGAATTTAGAGAAGTTAACAAGGACACAACATAAGACCCAAATCACAGAAAACAGTCCTAAAAATTAGTAAGCATTGCGAAGAACTGAGGAACTCTCATAATACTGAAATCACCAGAAAGAAGCCTTTTTGTCTCATGTATGTAAGTCTTGCCTCCTGAGTATCAATCATGCAATAAAGAAAAAGTTTCCAAAGTATAAAACAAAGATAGCTTTCAAACAAGGAATGGTATTTTATATTAATAGCAAATGGTTCTCAGAGGAAGAGAGATGTTACTTTGAAAATGGCTTTTCTGAACTGAGTGGTGGAGGAGGGGGTTAGGACAGTGACGTGGTCCCAAAAAGAGGAGAACATGAAAACAACTGGTTTGAGTTTTAACCGTAAAGCATTTCATTGGCGTCAACACACATGGAAAACTTCTGCTTCCACAGATTGAGCAGGGGGGACAGGGCACAGAGTGACCGCTAATGGAGTCTACGAGGTCAGACACTGTCCCCAGTGGCAGAAAGAGGCTAAGAGAAATTTCCTTCTTACAAATGTCAAAACTACTAAAGAAAAAGACAAACTGTATAGCTGTAACCTCTACATTAACCCAAATCCAGTACAATTTCTGTTCATGAAATGTTATGTACAACACATTTTATTTTTTAAACAGTTTGAGATTATTTACAAGAAATGTAAACAATAAAACAACTGCTAGGAAAAAAACCCATCAGTTTAAAAGGTTAAAGTTGGAGAAAGAGAAACATAACAATGGGTAGAGAGCAACCAAAGCTCTACGCTTCTGCCACGCTCTCCCCTAAGATCACTACTCGCTAAACACAGACACACAGTGTGGAGCATGAGCATGCTGAACAGCACCAACCCTGACATGCGAAGAAGCCTTCTGAAAATTACACCACCCAAAACAATGGAAAAGGGGAATGGGAAACAGCAGTCATCAGACCTGAGGAATATTTCATTCCACCTTGAAAATTATTTTTAAAACACAAACAACAGGCAAACCGACACAATGCAGGGGTCACATTATTGTGTTGGGGAAATGCTGAGCAGCAGAATGGCGTTAGTCAAAGCACAGTACCAAATGGTCAGGAAAACCAGAAAACTATAGGGCTTTGAGTTTAGCTAGCCAAGCAAAGAATGAGTGAACAGTAGTATGTGTAAACAAAACAAGAGGTAAAGTTAGAGCTCAAACTGAGATATTGTGGAGGTAAAGATTTAAGCTTGGATAGTATGTAGTCTCACATGTTTAGAAACTGTACAGACCATCACTGTCTAAGGGAATGTTCTGCAGTAATAGAAATATTCTGGCTTCTGGCTAAGACGGAGGTGCAGGTAGATGCATGTCACCCCTCACACATAAAAAAGAAGGATAACAACCAATATGAAAACAAAAAACAACCAGAACTGCCAGAAAATCAAACTGTGTCAAAGTCCAAAAACCAGGGAGTTAAAGAAACATTCCTTCATGCTGGTAAGAGGGATGGAGATGGGCAGCTAGGGCTGCAATGGGCAACTGGCAGACAGGGTGGGTGAAGCAGCAGCTTGTGAACCAGGTGGTCCCACACTGGCATCAGCTGGGAAGAACAATTGGGGGGTGAGACAGACTGTACAACCCAGGGTTGGAGTGCAGGAAACAAAGACTCAAAACCTCTGGCTGTAAAAACCTGTGGGTTATGGTGGCAGAGGAACTCCCAGCCTCATAGGAGAGTCCATTGGAAGGGGCCACAGGATCCTACAATGTACACTAGCACACCCACCCGGGAATCAGCACCTGAATGGGCACAATCCACTTGTGGGAAGCGATGGTAGTGACTGAAAGCGGGCAAGAACCAAGCAAGCTGTACTGTTCCCTCTCTGACCCCTCACCCACAATGTAACGAAGTAGGTTGCCCTGCCCTGGCGAATACGTAAGGCTCTTCCCTTCAGAATGTAACAGGTGCGCCTAGACAATGAAAGAATAGATCAAAATTCCAGAAAAAGAACTAAGTGATGAGGAGATAGCCAACCTATAAGATGCAGAGTTCAAAATACTGATAATCAGGATGCTCACAGAAATGACTGAGAACAGACACAAAATAAAGGAAGCAGTGAAGGCTATACAAAGGGAAATAAAGGAAAATATATAGGGAACCAACAGTGAAGAGATGGAAACTGGGACTCAAATCAATGATTTGGAACAGAAGGAAGAAATAAACATTCAACGGGAACAGAATGAAGAAACAAGAATGCAAAAAAATGGAGAGGCTTCAGAACCTCTGGGGCAATTTTAAACATTCCAGTGCCAACTCATAGAGGTGTCAGAAGAAGAAAAGGAAAAGCAAGAAATTGAAAACTTATTTGAAAAAATACTAAAGGAGAACTTCCCCAATCTGGCAAAGGAAATAGATGTGCAGGAAGCTCAGAGGGTCCCAAAGAAGTTGGAACTAAAGAAGCAGACACCAAGGCACATTGTAATTATATTACCCAAGATAAAAGATAAGCAGAGAATCTTAACAAGCCAAAAGAGAAAAGGAGACAGTTATCTACAAAGGAGTTCCCATAACACTATCAGCTGATTTCTCAAAAGAAACCCTACAGGCAAGAAGGGGCTGGAAAGAAGTATTCAAAGTCATAAAAGGCAGCGACCTACAACCTAGATTACACTATCCAGCAAAACTATCATTTAGAATGGGAGGGCAGATAAAGTGCTTCCCAGATAAGGTCAAGCTAAAGGAGTTCATCCTCACTAAGCCCTTATTATATGAAGTGTTAAAGGGGCTTATCGAAGAGAAGACCAAAACTATGAATACTAAAATGACAACTCACAACCATCAACAAGTGATCCGAAAACAAAAACAAAAACAAAGCATACAACTAGAACAGGAACAGAATCACAACAATGGAGATCACATGGAAGATTATCAGCAGGGATGAGAACTGGGGAGAGTGGGGGGGAAAGGTACAGAAAATAAGAATAATTGGTAAACATAAAATAGACAGGGGGAGGTTAAGAATACTATAGGAAATGGAGAAGCCAAAAAACGTGTATGTGTGACCCATGGACATGAACTAAGGGGCAGGGAGAACGCTGAAGCAAGGTGGGGTGCAGCACAGAGGGGAATAAAGCTGAGAAAAATAATGGGACACCTGTAATAGCATATTCAATAAAACAGACTTTAAAAACTTTCGTTTATTTAATTTAAATAAACTACTACATGTGGCTAGTGGTGACTATATTGAAAAGTGCAGGAATAAACTTTATGTTAAAGATGATAGGTCAAAAATACATGACTTTTAAAAAATACGTAAACCCAGAAAGACAAATAAAAGTGAAGAAAAGGTAATTACTTAGTTGCCCTTGTAAGACCAAATCCTAAGCCAGTAGTAGGGAAAACCAGAAAACAAAAAACATACCAGGCAACTATTTTTCTGTATCAAATAACACTGGACGTGGGAGTGGAGATAGGGTTAAATGTAGGAGGATTTGTTTAAAGACCACAGAATCAAATCTCCTCCCTCCTAACCTCTGCGCAACAGAGTGAATATCCCCTCCCACCGTTTCCGAGGCTCTAAACTTTATGTACAGAGTAGGTAACACATGCCCAGGGGTACCTTAAAAAACACATTTTGAATCAATGTGGACAAAATGAATATTCCAAGGGCAGCCTTCTTTTCCCACTAAGTCTGTCCGTTATGACACCGACAGACAGGCATAGGCCCCATAGGGAAGAGATTAGAAACAGCCCTCGATACAAGCTCAACGGAAAAGGTCCAAAAGGGCTGAGAGAGGAGTTAAACAACAGAAGCGCCTGCACACGCTTCCCACAGCAACACTCACAGTCAGTCACATCCAAACCCACCCCAAGCTGGAAACCTTAGTTAACCTTTTAGTTCAAGTAGGCAGCCTGAAATCACCAGATATTCGAGGAATATATGTAACATAAAAGATAAAAAACAAACGAAAGTTAGTTTAAAAAAATATCTTTTAAGCAGAGATGTATAAATATCTCCACATGGGGACCGAACACATGTGGCTCAGTTGGGCATCATCCTACAAAGCAAAAGGTCTCCAGCTGTATTCCTTCCTGGTCAGGGCACAGGCGTGGGTTGCAGGTTCAGGCCCTAGTCAGGGAACGTATGAGAAGCAACTGATGAATGTTTCTCTCTCACATCGATATTTCTTTCACTCCCTCCCTTTCTTCCCTCTTCTCTAAAAATAAAATCTTAGGAAGGAAGGAAGGGAGGGGAAAAAAATCCCAAATGTCTGCTAGGCCAATTCAACACTTTTATTTTATTTTTTAAATATATTTTGATTATGCTATAACAATTGTCCCATTTTTCCTTATCATTCCCCTCCACACCCCCTCCCACCCACATTCCGCCCCTTTAGTTCATGTCCATGTGTCATAAGCTCTTTAGCTTCTACATTTCCCACACTATTCTTGCCCTCCCCGTCTATTTTCTACCCACCATCCATGCTACTTATTCTCTGTACCTTTTCCCCCTCTCTCCCCCTCCCACTCCCCGTTGATAACCCTCCATGTGATCTCCATTTCTGTGTTTCTGCTCCTGGTCTAGCTGTTTGCTTAGTTTGCTTTTGTTTTAGGTGTGGTTGTTAATAACTGTGAGTTTGCTGTCTTTTTACTGTTCATATTTTTTATCTTCTTTTTCTTAGATAAGTCCCTTTAACATTTCATATAATAAGGGCTTGGTGATGATGAACTCCTTTAACTTGACCTTATCTGAGAAGCAGATATCTAACCTTCCATTCTAAATGACAGCTTTGCTGGATAGAGCAATCTTGGATGTAGGTCCTTGCCTCTCATGACTTGGAATACTTCTTTCCAGTCCCTTCTTGCCTGTAAGGTCTCTTTTGAGAAATCAGCTGACAGTCTGATGGGAACTCCTTTGTAGGTGACTGTGCCTTATCCCTTGCTGCTTCTAGAATTCTCTGCTTCATTTTCATCTTGGCTAATGTAATTCTGATGTGCCTTGGTGTGTTCCTCCTTGGGTCCACCTTCTTTGGGACTCTCTGAGCTTCCTGGACTTCCTGGTAGTCTACTTCCTTTGCCAGATTGGGGAAGTTTTCCTTTATTTTTTGTTCAAATAAGTTTTCCATTTGTTGCTCTTCCTCTTCCCCTTCCGGTACCCCTATAATTTGGATGTTGGGACGTTTAAAGGTGTCCTGGAGGTTCCTAATCCTCTCTTCATTTTTTTGAATTCTTGTTTCTTCCTTGTTTTCTGTTTGGTTGTTTGTTTGTTTTTTTCTGGCCCACTCCATTGATTTGAGTACCAGTTTTCCTCCCATCTCTATTGGTTCCCTGTGCATTTTCCTTCATTTCACTTATTGTAGCCTTCATGTTTTCATCTAATTTGTGAACAAAATCAACCAATTCTGTGAGCATCCTGACCACCAGGGCTTTGAACTGTGCATCTGATAGGTTGGCTATCTCTTGGTCGCTTAGATGAATTGGCTCTGGGGCTTTGATTTGTTCTCCAGTTTGAGCCATTTTTGTTTCTGGGTTTTTGGGGTTTTTTTTTGTTTGTCTAGTCGTGGCTATTATGTAGTTAGGGGTGGAGCCTTAGGTGTTCCCCAGGGCAGGGCAGGGCAGCCCAGTCACTGGGTAATGATGCTGTATGTGGGGGCAGGGTCCAAGAGGGAACAATGGCGCTTGCTCTGCTCTCTCTTGGATTCCAGTCCCTTCCACCACTTCCCCTTTGCCCAGATTATCTTCACGCAAATGTGGGACCACCTGGTCAGCCAGCCGTGTTGTGTGGCCTCACTGGGTCTGCACGGTTGCCACCCTGTGCCCAAGGTGCACAGGCGGCAGCTGTCTGTCTGCACTAGCTGCCGCCTGTGCACCTGGGATCTGCCAGCTGCTGCTGCCTTCGTGCCCAGTCTACACCTCCACTTTTTCCTGCCACAACTCTGCCCCTCTTACCGGTCTGGATGAATGGCTGTTGGACTTCCGTACAGTTCAATTTTCTATCAGTTCTGGTGTTTTCTTGTTTCTAAATCTTTGTTGTCCTTAATTTTGGTTGTGAAAGGAGGCACAGTGTGTCCACCCGTACACCTCCATCTTGGCCAGAAGTCCTTTATTCAATTTAACTCTTTTAAATATTTTTATGTTATCATGTACTTTTTAAAAAATCCTCACCTGAGGATATGTTTAATGATTTTAGAGAGAGAGGAAGGTGAGAGGAGGGCAGAGAGAGAGAGTGCACAACACCAATCACGTGCCTCCCACACACACCCTGATGGGCATCAAACCCACAATCTTTTGGTAAATGAGACAATGCTCCAATCAACCGAGCCACTCGGCCAGGGTTGTTATTTTTTTTAAGATTCTGTTTATTTACTTTTTAGAGAGAGGTGCAGGGAGAAAGAGAGGGAGAGGAACATCGACTGGTTGCCTTTCGTACATACCTTGACTAGGGACCAAACCCGCAACCCAGGCATATGCCCTGACCAGGAATTAAACCAGCAACTTTTCACTTTGTGAAATGATGCCCAACCAACTGGGCCACACCAGTCAGGTGCCAGCCAGGGCTATTATTATCCACTTTTTAAAGTGGCTCTCACCAATAAAGCTTGAATATCTTTGCTTTACAAAGAACTAAAATATTACAGATAAGATTACAGTTCCCTCTTACCCCATCCAAACCACTGCTTATACCACGCTTCTGGGTCCATTTAGACACACTCCTGTGGGTGTGGTGCTTGAATGGCAAATTTCAAATGAGATGCCTATTGTTATGAAATTCAACAAACTGCAAGGATGCTACTCAAATGGTTAGACAATTTGTAAAAGAAAGTCTCAATCAAAAAGCTTAATTTCCCAAACTACACGCTGAGCTCCAAACAGGACGAGAAAAGACCTGAAAGACCACGTACTGTGACAGTTCCTGGAGCTGCCTCCGATGAACTCACAGAGCTTTGGTAGGCAACCCTGTTATGCACAGAACTTGGGTCATAGGAGGAAGACGTCGTTACTGAACTAGTGGAGCTCAGGGATGAGCTGGTCAGACTGGAGGAAGTAATGACTGAAGTTGTATAGGTAGAGTTCTGTACTGCACTGGTCATTGGTAGAGAGGTATTCAAAGAATCACTGCAAAGAATAAAAGATATGAGACATAAATTTCTGTCAATTTCCATGGCTTCATGATGTAGAACTATTTCATCACTTTGTCATACTCTAAATTAAACAGGTATACAACCACGTGTTTATACTACTGCATTCTTTAAACTTATTAACAATGCAATGAAGATTTAAAACAACCCCCAGTCCAACTCCACCCTCCAAAAATGCTAGACCAACCTAATTTAATTAATAGAGAAGGGGAGAGCTTTAAGATTTAAGGAATCCAGATGCCTTGAAACCAACTTTAGAAAGGGAACCCAAGCAAATATCAGGTTTGCACTCTGGAAAGTGGGAAGATTAATTAACACAATAAAATCTAAAACCTGGGCTTCTCTATTTATAAAATATTCCACTGAAGGAAAGTAAGTGTTGGCAAGATGTGAAAAATTGCACCCCTCAGAGATTACACATAGAAATGTAAAATGCAGCAGCTACTGATGGAAATGCTGATGCTTCCTCAAATGATTAAATATAAGTTACCATATAACCCAGCAATTCCTAGTTATATACCCAAAGAACCAAAAGAACACAAAACCTGTAACTGAATGTTCATAGCAACATGACTAACCCTAGGCAAAAAGAGGGAATCCACATGTCCATCAACTCATGAATGAATAAATAAATGTGGTATGTGTACACAATAAAATATTACTGGTAAACAAAATGCATACATGCTACCATGTAGATGAACCTTGACAACACTATGCTAAGCAAAATAAGTCAGTGACAAACAGCCATAAATTCCATGATTCTAGTCATAGAAAATGTTCAGAATAGGCAAATCCATTGACAGATTACTGGCTGCCAGGGGATGAGGGGAGGGGGAATTGGAAGTAGCTGCTAATAGGCACAGGGTTGCTTTTTAGGATGATGAAAGGAAAATTCTGGATTAGGTACCGGTGATGGCACACAAGCCCACTACTATAGGGTGTATTGTCTGTCTGCACCAGGTGATTTCATAAGCTCTATTTACCTTGCAAACAAAAGACTTACTTCAGTCAAAACCAGGGAAGTGGGGAGTTATATACCTCAAAGACTTCGAATATAAGCTGATGGGAATCTGGTTACTATTTTCACTGCTTGCAGCTGATCCAAATTCAGAGAGAGAAGATTCTGATCCAAATTCCAAGGCGCCAAACTGAACATTCAATCCTGTGACATCTGCTGAACCAGGCATTTCCACCGCAGAAGCTGGGGTCTGTAAAGCAAAGCCACCATGTCAGGAATAAAAGTCATGGATGCCAGGTCCCAAAGGCCTATACCAGAGCCAAATGAACACTGGGTTTCTAGGGCACACCTGGCAAGCCTGAGGAACAAGGAAAGAAAGGCAAAAAGGAAGGAAAAGGAATCATCATTTTTAAAAAAGAGTTAAAAGGGAAAACAGCACAGGAAACCCAAAATTTAGCAGGAGAATGGTCTGTGTTACTGACTGCTTCCTTAGAGCAGTAAGGGGGAGAGGGGCTGTGGTTGTGGATGAGTAAAGGAGAACTCCTTAAAGCATTATCTGGCCAAATACACACTCATCTCCCACCCATGGCACACAGCTACACACACAGGACCATCAGACTGTGAGCCAGATCCTCTCACTGCAATTACTCTCCTTCTCTCAGGAACCCATTCCCTCTAATATTAGCCCAGTCACTCAGAAACATCCAATTCCTCATAAAGCAGTAAGTTGTGTGTCTGAAAAACAGTATATCCAGTTTCTGAGATTTGCTAACCTAACACTTAAGCCAAATGTTAAAATACCGCATTTTGCTATGTTTGATGTGCTCCCGTGTATACTGTAATGCACATCCGTGTTTTTGTGTACATTACATACAAGATTATTATACCCATGGTATGTAATATTTATACCCATGTATAATAATACTCATTCTTATTTTTCCCCTGAAAATTTGGGCAAAAAAGTGTGCATTATATACAGCAAAATATGATACATCCATCTTGGGACTATGACTTCACAATAGAATACCCACCTTAGAAGCTGGAGGTATCCGCCGCTTAGTGAGTTTGACGTGTTTAGGCTGAGACTGGTGGGCAGACACAGCAATGTTTTCAACAGTCAGGCTGGGAAGCTGCAAGAGTTTGTTCACAGTGGAGGTACTGCCTCTGGGTGCTGACTCTCGGAGTTTTACCTGGGAAGGGAAGGACTCCAACCCAGGAGGAGGACCAGTGACTGTCTGAGTCTGGTGCTGCTGTCGCTGGCTCAACTGGCTAAGAACTGGGGATGGTTCAGGCTGAGATTTAAAGTCTAGAAAATATGTAAAGAGGGGGTAAAAAAAAAAAAAAAACAAGCAAAAATCAATTATTTGGCATACGGGCTTAGACCACCCTCTTTCACCACCACTAGCAGTAAAGAGTTACAGTCATCACTAATTTCTGCCAGCCATCTTCTAGCGGAATCCCATTAGTGTTCTCTGTAAAGGCGTGCACGCACACACGTGTGTAAGGAAGTACAGGGATAGTCAAAGGTAGGTTTATAGTTGAGTACACAAAAACTTTGTTCTTCTATTGTTATTATTGTATTATGTATTTGTATTACAACTGTAAATCCATTTTTAATTACATTTTATTGATTATGCTATTACAGTTATCCCAATTTTTTCCCCTTTGTCCCCTTCAACCCAGCACCCTTCACTCCCTCAGGCAATCCTATCATTGTTTATGTCCATGGATCACGCATATAGGTTCTTTGGCTACTCTGTTTCTTATACTGTAATTTGTACCCTCATGGCTATTCTGTAACTATTTGTACTTCTTAATCCCCTCACCTCTTCATTCATTGTCCCACATCCCCCTCCACTGGCAACCATCGAAACACTCTCCATATCCATGATTCTGTCTCAGTTCTTCCTGTTTGCTTAGTTTGCTTTTTAGATTCAGTTGTTGATAGGTTATGTATTGATTGCCATTTTATTGTTCATAGCTTTGATCTTCTTTTTCTTAAATAAGGCCTTTTAACATTTCATATAATAATGGTTTGGTGATGACAAGTTCCCAGACAAGTTTTTTCTTGTCTGGGAAGCTCTTTCTCTCCCTTCAATTCTAAACGCTCTCTGTGCTTCGTAAACCAATCTTATAAACCAATCTTTGTAAAACAATCTTGTCTGTAGGTCCCTGCTTTTCATGACATGAATATTTCTTGACAATCCTTTCTAGCCTGCAAAGTTTCTTTTGTGAAATCAGCTGACAGTTTTATGGGAACTCCCCTCTAGGCAACTACCTTTAATTTCCTGCTTTTACGACTCTATCTTTAACTTTGGCCTTTTAATAATGAGTCTTGGAGTGGGCCGCTTTGCATCCATCATAATTGGGACTCTCTGTGCTTCCTGGCCTTGCATGTCTATTTCCTTCACCAAATTAGGGGAGTTTTCTTTCACTATTTTTTTGGATAGATTTCTAATTTCTTGCTCTTTCTCTTCTCCTTCTGGAACCCCTATGATGGAAATGTTGGAACACTTGCAATTGTCCCAGAGGCTCTTTGTACTATCCTCATTTTTATGACTTCTTTTTTCCTTCCTGTTGTTCTGCATGGTAGTTTTCTGCTTCCTTATGTTCCAAATC